>JAADXQ010000413.1:0-13255 GCA_023337915.1 Pythium angustatum | reverse complement strand
GAGACTGTGCCCATCTTCCCTGATCTTTTTCGGTGAGTGATGGTGCCCAAATATGTCTCCGACAGTACTCCGTGCAGTATTGTGCCTTGCAGCCCTTTTGTCGTTTTTGAACAGATCTGCTCCGATCCAATGTCGAACCCTCCCAAAATAGATCAGATCTACTGATAGATTTTTTCTCTGAGACTGGGATTTAGCCAGACGTGCTCCGATCTACCACTTCGTCCCTCGCGCAAGTGCCATCCTAGCAGCAGATCGGATCCTAGTTAGGAGCTCGTGCTCCGTTTGTCGTTTTCAAAACGACAAACGGAGCAACAATCCGTAGATAGGAGCACGCCATTTTGCAGATCCAAGTTCTCAGATGACATTCGCTATCGTTAATAGCGGGCTTTCATGCTGTTTCACGTCTGAGGCGTCCATTTTTTGCAAAAAGCAGGTCAGAAAAGAGCAAAAAAGGTAAGACTCCTGAACGCACCCTTCATTTCTACACCCAGCTTGACCGCTTGGCCGAGACAGAGCTTCTTGGTCGAAGTCCCAGAGGATAATATGCTCCGGGACTTCGACCATGACGCATAGTATGTCCAACCCACACTCCCCTGGGACTTCTCCAAACGGGGCACAAGGGTACAGAATCGACAACACAGGAGGGAATCGAACCCATGGCATTGCCAGTCATCCAGTACAGAATGGACGCTCTGCGCGAATGAACCGGATTGACTTCAGTCTAGCACTCCGATCTACACAGATTTTGCTACGGTAGTGACATAGTGGTGCTCGAGCTCCGATCTGACCTCCGATATATCTAAACCCTCAGATCTACCGTCCGATCTATTTCTAATCTTCGATCTGTTGCTCAGATCTGTAGTCCAGATTGGAGGGACAAAAGCTCTGCAAAGCACAATAGTAGGTAATAGAACTGCTCGTGACTGTCAAGAGTTCCTGTTACTTCAAGAGCGCTGTCGCATGTCTCACGCCTGCGTTGTGGATCAACACCGATCCGGTCCGTGACGGCCGCCGCGCGGCTTGGCGTACAACTACATAGTAGTAGGCGACGCAGCGATCATTCGTTTCGCATTCAGCTCGACGGGCGCGCCCAAGCCGGTCCAGATCTCGCACGGTAACCTACGTACGCGGCTTATTGGATGGATTCGAGAAGTGGGCGTCGCAAAGCTGGTGGCAACGCGACGAGGAGCTCTGCTACCACCGTGAGCGCTGGACGACGAGCGTGACGATTTCAGCACGTCCTTTCGAACTGGCGACAGGGTTTCTGATGGACGGGAGTTCTTCATAGCGGCACGCTCGAGTGACCGCATCTAGTGGTTTACGATCACTGCTGTCGAAGGTGCCGATGCCCACTTGCGTCCGGGCTGCGTCGCAGTACTTTCGATGAGCGTCGCGTCCCAGCGCACGAGATCTGTTGTTGAACGCGAAGACGGTCCACAAAGACCTCGAGCGGCACGTCCCAGCGCTGTGCACCGCCAAGCACAGGTGCCTCATGCGTGGGGCACGCGTGGACTGTATGAATCCCCAAAAGAGGATGTGGAACACGACGTTTTGAGCTAGGTGCTCGCGATCCTCGGTTCGCACTTGGCTACATTGTGCTACCATATATCAGTATATGTCGTTGGGTAAATTCAGTACATTGAGTTCCACAGGTCTCCCGTCACACCCACGAGCAGCTCTACTCCGACATGGCAGCGCCCAGCAGCCACCATGCCAAGTCGCTGCGCAAGCGCCTGCAGCGCCAGCTCGAGTTCTACTTGAGCGCAAGCAACGTGCGTCAGGACAAATTCCTTCAGCAGCACATGGACGACGCAGGCTTCGTCCCAGCGGCGCTCTTCCTCTCGTTCAACAAGATCAAAATGCTGCGCGCGACCGAGAAATTGCTGCTCGAGGCCGCGAGCAAGTCGGACGCGCTGCGCGTGGACGAGACACACGCGGCCATCGCGCCGTCGCACGAGGCGCTGCAGGCGGCGGTGCTGGACGAAGGGAGGGCAGCGGCCGATGGTGCGTTTGATGTGAGCTTAGAGAGAGACCAGGTCTAACTGTTGGGACTAACCTGTGGGGACTGCGGCAGCCCACACGATCTATGTAGAAGGATATGACGTCGACACACACGACCACGACTCGCTGCGCAAGATCTTTGCAGTGTTTGGCAAGGTATGTTCTCGTCCTAGTTGAATGGCGTTTAGACGCTAAGGGGTCTAACCGAGCAAACTGGTCTGGTAAGGTGACGCTCGTGAGCATGCCGCGTTTCTCGCCGAGCCGCAAGTTCAAGGGCTTTGCGTTCGTCGAGTTTGCGACCGACGACGCCGCTAAACAAGCGCTGGAGGCGACGCTTGCGGCAGCAAAGGACGAGCGTTCGCTGCTGTGTGGGCTGCGTGCCATGGGCAAACGCCAGTGGCTCGAGATGAAGGAGAAGCTCAAGGCGCAGCTGCTGGTCGGGAGTGGTGGCAGTGGTGGTAGTGGCAGCCGTGACGGCGATGGCAGTGCCAGTGGCAATGCAACAAACGCTCGAACGATAGAGGCGACCACAAGCACGGAGGTAACAACTCAGCGAACGACGCGCCGGCATTCGGCCGCAAAGAAGAAGACCGTGAGCGGCCACGTTCGCTTCCGAGACGACGACGATGAGGAGGAAGACGACCATGACCAAGAGGACAACGTTAGACCCGACAACGTTAAGCGGCCGCGGACGACCAGCGACTGATCTTCAATTCACGAACCTCACACTACTTCACCTAAATGCGAAACGCAGCGGCGTCAATGTGCTCGAGATCGTACCGCTCGGCGAGTTTCTTCATCATTTCTTTGCGGCTTGCGCTCGTGGCATTGTCGAAAATGAGATCGTAGAGCGAACTCAAGTTGAAGACCACGACAGCGTTCAGGAACCGCACGGGGTCCGATCGGATCATGCGCTCGAGCGCCGCGACAGCGCCCTTGACGTCGCAGCAATAGAGCGCACAGATTGCAAAGTTGTTGACGGCCACGCACACGAGGTCTTCCTCTAACAGCAGGTCACTGACAAAGTCGGGAGTACTGCCACCACTGGTCGTGGGAGCCCGCGACATTTCGAGATTGAGCGCTGCGTCGAACGCACCCAGCGCCTCCTGTAGCTTGTTCTGCGCAAACAAGAGCAGTCCGTCGTTCACGAGCAGACGGCCTTGTAGCTGCTCCCGAAGTTCGCCAGTCGTAGCGTCGACGCAGCCTTGGGTCTGCGCCTGTGCGCCTTTCTCGGCGATGCTACGGGCCAGTTTGAAGAGATGCTCGGTGTTGGTGAGGTCGCCCATTTGCAAGTGCATGCGTCCGAGACGCGAGAGCACAATGACGCGCTCGAAGGCTTCCAAGCGGTCGATCTGTGGGAGAAAAAACGAGTTAGTTTCGTTGTAGGAAAAGGAATTCAGCATGGCACAGCGAGGGTTCCAACGCACGTTGATGGTGGCGCTCACACGCAGCGCGAGACTAAACTTGTTCTGCAGCACGAGATGGTTCACGAGGGCAAACTGCGCAATGCGCAGCCACGTCCACGCCGTGTCGGTCGAGCAGCCGAGCACGTCGGCTTCAGTGGCGTGGGTGATGGCGTCACGGACCCGCGCAATGAGCTGGAACAGTTTCTTTTCGTGGTCGGCGGCGTTGCCCTTGTATTTGTAGAGCATGGCTTCGAGCAGCCGCAGCCGCATTGACACGAACGCGTCTCGCGTCGACGACGACGCCGGGTCGTCCAGGTTACCAATCTGGTCCAGCACGCTCGTGGCATTGTCGTAGTGGCCGTCTTTGATCAGCCCGGCGAGCCACCACGATTTGATCTCGAGCGTCAGCGCAGTGTCGTTCGACGGGTTCTGGAGCATCGACAGTGACTTTTTTGTGAGCGTCTTCCATCGTTTCTGGTGGTAGAGTTCTTCGAGCCCTTCGACCGTGTCGGGCACGTCCGCGAGCGTTAACCGCTTGGCCTGCGGCACGACCGAGTTGTTGTACTCGGGGAAAAGCGACGAGCCGTCACTGCTACCACCGAGGTACTGGTCCTCTACCGAAACATGCAGAAACTCTTCCAGCAGGTCGTCGGCCGTCCGCACTTGCGCGTGGATGCGTGGAGACGGAGCCGCGACGCCCATCGTGCCGCTTCCTGTGCGTTGATGGAGCGACACACGAGGCGACGGCCCTGACGACGACAGGGAGGTTGACGACTGCGTACGTGACGAGTCTGCGTAGCCCAAGAACGGCGCGGCCGGCGGCGGTGGCTGGCTAAAGCCGCGCGTCGCGTGGTACTGCTGCTGTTGCTGCTCGTCGTGACTCGTCTGTCCGTACGAGAAGCTCTGCGTCGACCGAACAGGCGGCGGTGCTGGCTGTGCGACGTCGGCGGGACCAAACAGGTTGTCAAAGTTCTGGTTGAAAGCACGCGTCGCTGGCGACTGCGTGGGCGACACGCCTACGAGGGTGTTGGCCGACGACCGCTCGACACGAGGGAAGAGGTCGGCGCCTGGAGCTGTCTGCATCGGCTGTTGCGCATGCGCAGAGCCGTACGCATTGACCGCAATATGGTCCATAGAGTGGTATCGCTCGCCACTGAGTGGCGTCGGCACGGCGGGCGCCGGCCGCTGGAGCTGGTCAAAGAGACCCGACGCGGACGACGTCGACGGCGGCGGCGACGGGAACAGGAGGTCGCGGCTGAGTCCGTCGCTCGCCAGTGGCGTCGCGGACGGTGCAGGTGCAGTGTATGGCGGTGGCGCTGTCGCGCCCGAGAGCCGCCGGGTTGGTACAAGCGGCGTCGCGAGCTGCGTCGGATTCGTGCGCACGGCGGCGCCTAGTCAGTCGGTATCCCGATGCACACGTCGGTCAGCTCCATGCAGGGAGAATCAAATGAGAAGTGTGCCGTCACTATACCTGGGAACTGGCCGGGCGCGCCGTGGCGGATCTGGTTCACCATCGCGACGGGTCTGCAGGAAAGATCACGAGCGGATCGGACATTCGTCAGAAACAAGAACGAGCAAGAGCAAGAACAAGAATGAAGCGAACGCACCCAGAGGACGCAAAGGGCGAGGGCCGCGGCAGTTGCTGTGACTGCTGCAATGGCTGCGGCGGTGATGGCTGCGACGCCTGCCCAAAGGACTGCGTGCGCGCCGCGTGCTGCTGCTGCTGGAAGTCCATGATCCTTTTGCTTGTGAACAGCTTCCCTCTTTCTTCAGTGACTGCTGTCACTCGAGTGGGGCATGTGTCTGCTGTCACTCAAGTGGGGTGTCTGTATCCCATACCGGCAGTGGTACCGGTATTCAAAAGTACGATCTCGGTTTGAGCGCCGAGTGACGCCAGCACGAAGGCAAACGTTGGACGAAGTGGGCACAGAAAACAGAACCGTCATTTCCGTGAGCTGCAACAGCGGAACAGTTCTACAAGGCATCCAAGAACCGTTCTGTGCGCTAGATCCGAGAACGAAGAACAAGAACATGAGCCAGCACGACGACGCACCGGCCATGGAGCCGCTGTTGCCGCTCCACACGCACGCGACGCCGTCGACGGCCGCGGCGTTTGACGCGTCGCCACCGGGCGGCTACGGCGGCCGCTTTGCGCGCGACGTTGACCTCAGCAAGTCGCCCAAGCTCCGCGAAAAGTACTTCAAGCAGCTCGGCTACACGCCGTTGGCCTTCCGCGTGCGTGGTCGTGATGTTTGTAGCTCCTCGTGCGGGTGGGAAGAGATCTAACAGTGACGTGGGTATGACTGTAGAACGTCAAGCGCTTTGGCAATTTCATCGCCTCGCTCTCGCCCATGCACCGCAAGCGGCGTCCCGCCAAGGCACGTGCCGTCGTCTCTCTATCAGTAGAAGATGCCACGCTGACGCTTTTTTCTCTTTCACTACTACACAGTCGAGCGACGAAGAGGAAACGGACGACACCATCGAGGGCGACGCGTTCCCGTATCATCAGTCGATCATCCCGTCCAAGGGCTCGGTCCGTGGCTCCATTTTCAACTTGGCCGGCGCAACGCTCGGTGCTGGCGCGCTGTCGCTGCCGTACGCCGTCGCTGTCTCGGGCATTGGCTTTGCGATCGCGCAGCTGCTGCTGGCCGCCTTTCTCACGATCTACACCATTCGTCTGCTCATCCGCGCGGGCGACCTGACCAAGTATGTGGCGCGTTTGATAGCGCCCTCTCGCTTCTCGATTGATGGTGACACTCACGTCACTCTCTTCTATATAGGCTCAAGTCGTATGAAGACCTGGCAATGTACTGCTTTGGCAAGCGCGTGGCCATCTTCGTGGAGCTCAACATCCTCATCTTTTGCTTTGGGATCGCTGTCGCGTACCTCGTGACCCTCGGCGACATCATCACGCCACTCGGCGAGCTCTACTTTGGTGCCGCCAGCATGTTTGCACAGCGCTGGGTGCTCATGACGATCGCGTGCGTGACCATCATGTTCCCGCTCTCGCTGCTCAAGGACATTAGCAGCCTCCAGTTCTCGTCCATTCTTGGCGTCTTGTCAATCATCTTCCTCGTGTTTGCTGTGTGCCTGCGCTCGATCATGCACGCACAGGAGCACGGCATCCCCCAGGACGTTAGCTGGACCATCGAGCTCTCGCAGGGCGCCGACTTCATGCTCAGCGTACCCATCGTCATGTTCGCGTTCACGTGCCAAGTGAATGTCTTCTCGATCTACACAGAACTTCAGCGACCGTGCATTCGCCGCATGAACAAGGTCGTGGACCGTGCGACGATGATCTCGCTTGGCGTGTACCTCGTGATTGGCGTGGTCGCGTACCTGGCATTTGGTCCGACACTGGTGGACCCCAAGTTCAAGGGCAACATCTTACTCAGCTTCCCGCTGCAGGACACGTGGATCGCGATCAGCCGCGCTGCGATTACCTTCACGGTCGCTGTCGCGTTCCCGCTCAACATCTTTCCGTGCCGCTTCACAATCGACATGATGTTCTTTGCGTACTCGCGCGACTCGCTATTGCGTCACGTACTGGTCACGAGTGGGCTCGTGTTCATGGCGCTGCTGCTCGCGATCTTCTGTCCGAGTATCAATGTGGTCTTTGGTATCATTGGCGGTACGTGCTCGGCCGTCGTGTGCTTCTGCCTCCCAGCCGCGTTCATCATCAAGCTCGAAGACGGTCCGCTGCTTGGCCCCAAGAAGCTCGGCTCGGTCGTACTGTTTGTCGGTGCTGTCATTATTGGTGCCGTGGGCACCGGCGTGACGGTGTGGTCGCAGCTGCTCGCGAAGTGAGCCACAGGATCAACGCGGTTCGTGACGACAGACACGGAATCAACAGTGTCAGTTAGCGTAGACAAATACAGGAGCGCCAGGAGACGTGAATGCTACTCTTCCAAAGAACGGTGCGTCATGCATTCTATCTTCTGCGTCGCCTATCCGTTCTCCATGTTGTACAAACTCAGGAGCGGAAGACTGGGACCAGCTAGATATCAGCGATGGCCATCAGTGCCATCGATTGCACGATGCTGTTGGCTTCGTTCATACGATGGAAGACAATCAGCGTCACGGGATCTACGCACAACCAACCCGCCACCGGCGAGCACGCAGTCTCTACCATCGGCGCACCCTTCACAAGCGAACGGACCCACGTAGCGTAGAGCTGCCACGCTTCCGCCTGGACGCCGCCGTTCACGCGCATGATCCGGACGTCTTCACCCGCATACTCATCCCTAATGGCTCCAGCCGCCTCCATGGCGGAGGTCAGCGTGCGTGGTGGTCTCCGCATACGAGGCGCGTGCGCAGCGTTGCTTGTCGCCTCGTACTAATAGGCTCTGATCACCTTTCGCTGGCTCATGCAAGGATCAGTGGGAAGCACACCGTGCAAAGTTCACGAAGCAGTTTACGGAGCGTTCCTCGGTGGAGTTTGTGCGTTTTTCCCCAATGATACGGCCTTGAACACGCCAAACCCCGTTCCAGGAACTAGAGGCGTGGAGAACAGCAACGAACGCGATACGACGAGACGACACCAACCATGCCTCTTATACTTATGCCAACGCAACCTCAGCCAGCGGAGACGAGAACTCGACCGCAAGTGACAGCAAACTCTCCATCATGGGCTCCTGCAGAGCCTCATCCATTTTGAGCATCTCGACCTGGAGACGGAACGTGATCTCCTTGCTTGCGTCTGGTAATTGCATATCGAGCTACACAAACACAGTCACCGACAAGCAGAATTCTTTCCCTCCACTCCATTGAGCACCACTCACCGGCACACGGAACTTGGCCAAGTTGCGCACAGTGGACACGAGGTGACGGTTGCGCCCACTGGAGCCGACCTCTGCCGAGCTGCCGCGCACGTCGCCAACAAACGCGTCTGCGATCGTCGGGTCTTCGTACGCACCCAGCACGATCGGTGTCGCATCTTCTAGCAGCACCTATTGAACATACCTCAATTATCCCTTTGTTTATCAATGCCGACATGAGAAGAAATCGAACGTACCTTCGCGTGGTCAACACTTGCCTCGCCGGGCTGGCACACGAGCTGGACGGGGACATCGAGCGGGTTCTCAATCAGCAGCACACAGTCGAAGCGTGCGGCACTATCGCCAGGGTCTGCGTCTGTAGTGGGTCGGGGAAGGACTTGGAACGTGAAGATCGGAACAAAGTGAACACCGAGGTTGGCTTTCTTGAACCACGAAGCTGGCACGGGGAGCGAGCTGTCGCCGCTCATGGGACTGATCTGCGGCTTCACGAGAATACCGGCCGATCCGCGCTGGATCGACTCGACGCAGCGCCACGTGCGCTTGACCCGCAGCAATGGGCGGTTCGGAAAGAGCTGCTTCGCGTCGCGTGGCTGGTCGAGCGGCATGAGCAGCCGCTGCGAGAGCGTCGCAACGGCGTCCATGTTTCCCTCTGCGGCAATGGCTTCTAAAGTGCAGTCGTCGTCGTCTTCGAGCTCACTAAAGCGAGCGAGCTGCGGCTTCAGCTCAGGCCACTCGTGCTCGCGGCGTTGGTTCTCCAGCCATTGCTCTCGCTCGTGGATACGCTCAAGCGCGTGCTCGTACTTCCACGTGCCCATTTCCGCCATGCGCTGGAGGCGAAACTTCTTCATCTGCTGCTCGCGCTGCAGCTCCTTCATGGTACCCGCGAGCGACTGGAGCGAGCTCGTGCGGCTCGCCGTCGCATACGAGAACCCGCGGGTGAGCGCCGTCGTGCTGCCCATGACGCCGCCTCCTGTATGAGATCGTGACGCAGCATTGGCCGCAGCGAGCGTCGAGTGATGCGAGAGCAGCGTGTGATAGAGATCCTCGTGGTCGGTCTCGCGTTCGCGCGCGACAGCCGACATGAGCAGCATGTCGGGGTCGTCCTCAACCAACCCAACGTCGAGCGAGTCCCAGTGGCAATGCGAGCACGCGAAAAAATATTTGCGCTGCGTGTCGTGGAAGACCGTAGAGAGCACATTACTGCAGGCGACGCAGGCAAAGCACCGGCTCGATCGGTTCTGGTACATGCTCGCTTCCTTGGACGGCAGGTTCACGAGCAGGTACGAGCAGTAGTACGACTCGAACTCCTCGACGCTGCAGCTCGGGCGGCGACAGACCAGCTTGTGGCAGAGATCACTGAAGAACATGCGGCCTATCGGCGCCCAGTGACCGCAGCGGCACGCGTAGCGCACGTCGACGGCCGACGCCATGGACAACGAGTTTGAAGCTCTTCGCAAGTAGAGGGGAAGCTACGGCAATGCCCAAGCGGGTCAGGTTGGAAGCTGCAAATGGGTCATGACCCACGGACCGATTTGATAACAACCGTAGTTCTCCACTCTTCAAAGACCCGGGTCAAACCCGCCAAGCACAGACCCGGTGAGCTTTTCGCCCATGGATATGCGGCGGTCGCCATTCGCCAGTCCCAGGAACAAGACGAGATCATGAGCAGCGTCCTTCGATCGCTGGCGACGCGCGTCGCGCGCAGCAGCAGCCGCCGTATCAGCTCTCTCGCTATGACCAACCGCCACCAGGCGATGCAGGCGCTGGCGACGCGTAGCGAGTGGAGCACGGGTATTGTGCCTATGGCGACGCTCCAGTCGCGTGGCTATGCCAAGGCCGCCAAGCAGAGCGGCAAAGGCAAGAGCAGTAGTGGCGGCGGCAAGGCGAGTGACAGCTCTGCTGCGAGCGAGGGTGACGCCGAGGCCGTGAAGGCGCTGTTCGACAAGACCACCAAGAACATGCACGGCGCTGTGCTGCAGTTCACGCGTGCGCTTGCGCAGATGCGCCCGGGCAAGGCCGACGCCGGCATGTTTGACGAACTGCACGTGCAGGCGTACGGCGCACACGTTGCGCTGTCGCAGGTTGCACAAGTTGCGGTTGTGAGCAGTCACGCTGTTAGCGTCAATCTCTACGATCCGTCGGTCCGTTCGGTAGAGAGGGAGACACAGGGAAGTCCTGAAGCCTGGAAACTTACTGGATTGCTTTGTGTTGCAGCTGCTGCCGGACATCAAGAAGTCTGTCGAGGCCATGAACCCCGTCTTCTCTGTGCGCGAGGATAATAATGCGCTCCACGTCTCGTTCCCCAAGTGCGTCGGATCGGACTGCGTCAATGCCGTTCATATCATAGCTCACCGTTCGTTGTGGCTGGTTGCACTTTCGCTAGGATGTCGAAGGAGACACGCGCCGAGCTCATCAAGGCCGCGAAGAAACAGGCCGAAGTGTCGCGCCAGCACGTGCGTCGCGTGCGCCAGGACGCAATGAACAGCGCCAAGAAGTTCAAGGAGCACATGTCGGAAGACGACGTCAAGAAGCAGCAAGACGATATCCAGAAACTCACGGACGATGCGGTCACTGAGATTGGCAAGCTGCTCGCAGCCAAGGAGAAGGACCTTGTCGAGGTGTAGTAGGGAGCGCACATGAGATGGAATGAAATCGGTGGATTGAGATTCTGTCCTGTACCGAGACCAAAGAGATGAAGCTGTCACGGTCTGGCGGTAGCGTTGCCTTCGCCGACCATACCGTGTGGTCCTTGTGGATCTAAGCCTGGCTGCAAGGGCACGGATAGATAATCCCCCCTGCTGTGCGAGGGTCTGGGGTAACTCGGAAGGTATGCAGGTGCGATATCCACCTCGCACTGAGGAGACGTGCCTTTCCTGACCTGATCTCCCTGGTGCCGGAGTGTCTGCGTTACCTCTAACACCGATGCCATGTTGGTACTGCCATCAGCTGGGAGATGCTACTCCGTCACTGATGCACTCCAGTTGAGATTATCATCCATCGAGTCGGTAGGCAGTCCTAATGTCGTGGAAGTTGCATTAGTGACACTCGTGGAGTGTAGCAGAATTGAGTGCCGTCCTTCCTGAGCTGGTGGGTGCGTGCATAGAGACTTTGCCAAATCAACAATCGTCCAGACGTCCATTTTCATCCACCGTCTATTCAACAATCGGCCTGTGTACTGTGGGACGTGTCGGTCTCCGGGTGACTGACTCGTTGATGCATCAGCTCTTGCGGGAATCTCGCCGTCGCGTTGACGTTGTCCAAGGTGTGGACGGCCCCGAAACTGGGCCGTGCAAGTTGCAACGACACGCCGCGTACCAGGTTGGGCCTCGGCAACAGGTGGACGAGAGCGAGAGGTCTACTCTGTGGGAATTCATGAGACCGTAAACGCGCCGGCTCTCGGTGGCCGACCAGCGCCACCGAAAGCTCGGCACGGCCGTCACCTCACACTCTGCAATTCGCCAGCTCCTCGTCGCCAGCCAAAAAATCAAGAGTCATGGTACCCATCACGCGACTTCTGCCGCTCGTGTGTCTCGCACTCGCTTTCTCCGGCGTCCACGCCAGCGTCCCGGCCTTTGATGTGCCAACGTTCGACTACGCGTCGCTCGACGGCAACACGGCTACGCCCAACCGCGTGCTGGCGGCCCTCGAAGCCGGCGGTATTGTTTCGTTGCGTGGGATTCCCAACTACGCGAACGTGCGCGAGCGGTACCTACGCGCCGCCGTCGACTGCGCACTCGCAATGGAGAACGACGCGAGTAGCAGCCACGTCGACCACTTGTCGACCAAACAGTTTGAAGACGGCACGCGTCGCCTCACGCTGCGGGCGACGGCCGGTCGCGCGCTCGAAGCGGCCGTCGAGTCCACGGCACTGGCGACGCAGTGCCCTGGGTACCACGCAGCGTACCGCGAGTTCAGCCGCACGCTGGAGCGTGCCGTGGACGCGTTCGCGGCGGCGCTGAGCGAGACGCCGTTTCGCCTCAGCGACGGCGAGAAAGTCCTCACGCCGCACCGCCTTCTCCGCGAGGCCGTGAAGCTCGACCACTTTCACGTGTACGAAGCCCGCCGTACCGCTGCGACTACGACCGCTTCCGTGCCGGTTGAGACCGAGCGTGAGCTGTCGCTGCGGCTCCACGAAGACCACGGCATGTTCATTGCGATGGCGGCACCCGCGTTCTTTGACGTGGACGCAAGCGGTCGCGTCACGCGTCGCCGTCTCACGAGTGACGACTCGGGGCTCGTGATCCGCAAGGACGAGCCGACCGGCGCACTCGTGCGGCCCGTGCTCAAGGACGACGAGCTCGTGCTCATGGCCGGCACGGGCTTCACGCAGTGGCTCGAAGGTACGCACGCGATCCCGGCCGTGATGCACGGCATGCGCATGCCCAGTGAGCTCGTAGGTCGTACCAACGGTCATCGTCAGTTGCGTGCGTGGTTTGGTAAAATGACGCTGCTGCCGCCGTACCAGCGCCTGCTCCGTGGCGGCGTCGCGTTCGATGCGTTCACCAACATGACGACGCGGCACTTGCAGCGCTCGACCGACGGCGTCGACGACCGCGCACTGCAGACGATCGGCTGCGCTGGCGGCCGCCGCCTCGTGGTGTCCGAAGGCAGCTGCGCGTTCCGTGTCTGTACGCCACGACCCGAGTACGCCGACGCCAACATCTTCCCGAGCTGCCCGAACTCGTGCAACTACGAGTACCCGTCGCAGAAGCAAGTTGATCGGTGCAATCAAAAGTGCCAGTGCACCGACGTCTCGACGCAAGCGGCCATGTGCTGGATGACGTGTGCGAGTTTGTTGCCGGAAGACGAGTGTGCGCTCGACCGTCAGTACTGCCGTGGCACGGTGCTCAAGTGCGCAGCGCCAGGCGAGCCTGTGACGGCGCAGCCGACGCACGGCCCGGGCTTGATGCCGGCCAAGCTCACGTACCATCCAATCACGATCACGCCGTCGCCGGCACCGACCACGGTCACGCCTGCCGCGACACCGGAGGCGACGACGCCAACGCCAACGCCAACGCCAACGCCAACGCCAACGCCAACGCCAACGCCAACGCCAACGCCAACGCGTGG
>JAADXQ010000412.1:0-13265 GCA_023337915.1 Pythium angustatum | reverse complement strand
TCACGAGATTGTCGGCAAAATCTCGGCGGTCGGTCCGGCCGTGGCCGACCTCTGCATCGGGGATCGCGTCGGCGTCGGCGCCATGGTCCTCTCCTGCCAAGACAAAGTCACGTGCACGCAGTGCGCGAACGACGATGACCCGCTCTGTAGCCGTGCCGTATACACCTACAACGGTGTGTATGAAGACGGCGAGAAAACGTACGGTGGTTACGCCGACTTTGTACGCGTGAGTGCCGACTACGCGTTCAAGATCCCGGACGAGATCCCGTCGGACGTTGCGGCGCCGCTGCTCTGCGCCGGCATCACGGTCTACACGCCGCTCAAGGCGTACGTACGGCCTGGTATGCGTGTCGGTATCGTTGGTATTGGTGGCCTTGGTCACTTGGGCTTGCAGTTCGCCAAGGCGTTGGGTGCGACGCCCGTGGCGTTCTCGCACTCGCCGAGCAAGGAGCAGGAAGCGCGTCAACTTGGTGCTGAAGACTTTGTGGTCATCAGCAATGCTGACCACGTCGCCAAGGCGGCACTCTCGGTCGATGTGTTGTTGGTGACGGCCGATGCGAAGAACCAGCCCTACAATCTCTATGTGAGCTGCATTAAGAAGGGCGGCAAGCTCGTGATGGTCGGCGCCCCGGACGACGACATCAAGATTGCGCCGTTCGCGTTCCTCATGAGCAAAGTGTCGCTTGTCGGAAGCGCGATCGGTGGCATCAAGGACACCAAGGAGATGCTCGAGCTCGCGGCCAAGCACAAGGTGTTCCCGTGGATCCAGAAGCTCCCGATGAGTGAGGCGAATCAGGGCATTGCGCTTGTGGACCAGGGTAAGCCTCGTTTCCGCGTCGTGCTCGAGAACTAAATAGGTCGGTGCCACGGCAGTCACGGCAGTCGGTCATTCGACCACGTCGAAAAAGTAGATGAGTAGGTGTCAGGATGAGGACCTTAATATCACTACTCAATCGAGCTCAAAGTACACCGTTGAAGGGTCTCGCGATCTTGGATCAAAGATGTCACACAGTGTACGCTATCTCGCTGGTTCTGGATAGATGGTTTGTCTTTCTCTTCGGTTTTCTTGGTCTGTACTGCCTACTGTAAACTGAGAATCTCAGTTTCTCAGTCTGAGATATACCTCGCGACCGACACGTCAGCAACGAACCGCGGATCCGAATGTCCATCCGACTGCTGTAGGTGCATAGCCACTGCAGGACCTAAGAGGGCCAATAACATGAGTTCATTCACGTGTTGTGCCGGCTCGAGGAGGCCGAGCAAGACGGCAGTTGACGTAGAGCTAACAGGCTGCGCGTGGTAGCCCTGGGCGTAACAAGGTGGGTTGCAAAGCAAGCACGATCGAGCGTGGAGCCAAATGCCGTCGGACGAGCCAGGCCTTTGGTCGTGCACACCAACTGCGTTGATGACGCAACTCTCGTTGGCCTCCGTCTACGCGTCACCATGCTGTCCTGGCTCACCGCTCTACGTGCCACGTTCAGCACCTCGGGCCATTGTAGTGGATTGTTGCTCGCTCGGGCGACTCTATCGAGGAACAGCCCTCGCACACACTAGGGCATGTGACTGGCCGAGAAACCGACACGTCCGCCGTCGGTTTCTTGTCGAGTTTTAGACCACTGCACAGTTCCACCATGTTTGGGTCTGACAAGAAGGTGAGACTAAACCTGAAAACGTTCGAAAGCGTGTCAGAAATCCAGCCTTTCGTTGATGCCCCAGCTTCTTCTCATAAGCGTTTACGCATATCGTGGGTCTAGACCGCACACCACTTGACTTCCACTTCCGTGACTGTATCACAGACGATTCAACACTAGGGTACAGTTGAAAACAGAGGGACTTTACGGTCTATTCTCCTAGTACGCACCGGCGTACGTATTTGCGTGGGCTTCCGTCAGGCGAGTCAACTGACCTGGCTTGGCGTCCCTGCGGGCACATAGGACCGGAGACAGTATTGCACTTCGTCGCCATCCCGCGAGCGCTTCTCCTTCCCACATGACTAGACACGGGCCAGGCCGAGTCGCACTTTGACCAGACCAAGCCGACGCGGCACGACCTTGTCAGTATGCGGACGATCGACTGTCCCAAACTACCGTATGCTTGCTCATCATTCTCATCATTCCGTATCATTCGAGGCACGGTGCAGTACGTGAGGGACGGAATGGAATTGACTCGGCCTCACGTGCTCTCGTGAGCCACTAGTTGTGACGAAGTACGTCGCGTCATGCTTGACCGAAATCATGGTCGAAATCCTTGTCGACCGCACCATCATTCTGTCCACTTCAACGTGCGTGGCAGGAATGATGTTCGCCACCGACTCTTTATTACCAATCGAGACACCGCTTACCACGCACCCATCATGGGCGTAAACAATAATCGTAACTTTCGTCCAACATATGATTCCCTCACCGCTTGGCCAAGTAATCCCAAGGGGCGACCCAAGTAATCTCCAGACTGGGCGACGTCTGGGGATTCGACGAAACGAGTGCCACTCCCTTCGGCGTGCAGACGTCTCGGTCTCCGATTGACTCATTGCAGCGTAACCAATGGCCGTAACCTTTGACCAAGATCCTGATTGCCTCAGCTCCTGGCCAAGTAATCCACGACCTTGACTGCGGGTCACCTCACCTCTTGGTCAATTCATCCCCAAAGGGCAGGCCAAGTCATCTCCAGACCAGGCGACCTCTGGGGATCCAACTTGACGAGTGTCGCCCGCTTCGACCGGCATGCCGACGTCTCGGTCTCCAATCAACTCATTGCAGCATTTACTGTCGACCACACACCACACCACCACGCCCACAACGTATCACTACCTCTCACTCCCAACAATGACCAGCCCCAATGCTCCCCGCACCATCAAGGCCCTCGCGGCCTACGAAGCCGGTCTCACGGTCAAGCCGTACGAGTACGTCTCGCGTCCGCTCGGTGCCAACGATGTGGAGATTGAAATCTCGCACTGCGGTATCTGCGGCTCGGATCTCCACACGATCTCGGGTGGCTGGGGCGGCGCGAACTGGCCCGTTGTGCCCGGTCACGAGATCGTTGGCACGATCACGGCCGTCGGCCCTGACGTCTCTGATCTCCACATCGGCGACCGCGTCGGCGTCGGCGCCATGGTCTTTTCCTGCCAAGACAAGACCACGTGTACCGCCTGCGCAGACAACGACGACCCGCACTGCCGCCGAGCGGTCTTCACCTACAACATGCTGTACGAAGACGGTGAGAAAACGTACGGTGGCTACGCCGACTTTGTCCGCGTGAGCGCCGACTACGCGTTCCAGATCCCGGACGAGATCCCATCGGACGTCGCAGCGCCGCTGCTCTGCGCTGGCGTCACGGTCTACACGCCGCTCAAGGCGTACGTGCAGGCTGGTATGCGTGTGGGTATTGTCGGCATTGGTGGCCTTGGTCACTTGGGCTTGCAGTTCGCCAAGGCGTTGGGTGCGACGCCCGTGGCGTTCTCGCACTCGCCGAACAAGGAGCAGGAAGCCCGTCAACTCGGTGCTGAGGACTTTGTGGTCATCAGCAACGCCGACCACGTCGCCAAGGCCGCGCAGTCGGTCGATGTGCTGCTGATCACGGCCGACGCCAAGAACCAGCCCTACAACCTCTACGTGAGCTGCATCAAGAAGGGCGGGAAGCTCGTAATGGTCGGCGCACCGGACGACGACATCAAGATCGCGCCGTTCGCGTTCCTCATGAGCAAGGTGTCGCTCGTGGGTAGTGCTTGCTTGTAACTGAAGTCTATTGAACACGCTTATCGTACTCTAATAGCTTCGGGCAGCTACCGTGTAGCTACTATAGACGATTGGCCTGGAGCCAATCTTCGCTCCAGCGGGCGATGTCGCCGTGGAGCTTGTCGTGCAAATGCGAAAAGGGGGAGGTGAGGTCGGGCTGCCCGCGGTGATAGAGCGTTCCTTGATCCATCGCAAGGTTGGCAGCGGCGTCGGCCATCTTGTTGTAGGCCCTGAGGTGGTGGATCCAGCGCTGGACACCGACCTCATCGGCTGAGCGTCGGGCTGCGGCGTACAGCGGGAGTAATCGCTTGTTCCGCGGCGGATGATAATGGTGCAGTTGTGTGAGAATGAGACGACTGTCTCCGATGACGTGGAGGTTGCTCCATCCTTGGCGTCGCGCTTCAGCCAATCCCTCCACGACACCTTGATATTCGGCGAAGTTGTTGGTCGTGGTTGGATCTGGATAGCTGAAGGCTGCACACCATGAGATGCGGGCGAGGGCGCCCGTGGAGTCGGACTCGACGAGGACGGATCCCGCCCCACCAGGGCCTGGGTTACCTCGTGAGCCACCGTCGAAAAATAGTAGCTTGAGGGGCCGAACGTCGGCTCGATCTGTACTAGCGGCAGGTGGGGTGGATGCCCGTGGGTCATGCGAGGAGCTGAGCTCTCGGAGCTCTTCCACGGCGTCGACAGCCGCGCTTGGCCCGTCTGTGTGGATCACTGCGTCGGATATGAGGCTCCAGGCTGCACGGCTTGCTGCGTCTGCGTACGCAATTGCCTGCTGTGTTGTCCAGGCGTGTTCTTGGTCGTCCGGCCCACAACGCCAGCGCCATATTGTTGCGAAGGTGGCGACGCAATGCTGGCGCCAGGCTTCTTTGAGGACAGAGTGGATCGCGATGATGTGAGTAGGGTCTTGGACGTGGTGCGCGGAGCGCATGCTCCACGTTTTGGTCGGCATATGCGGCAACTTGAGGGAGAAGACGGCGGAGAGGAGGGCACGTTCTTCCGTGCGACCGAGGCGCAAGCCGAGCCGGTTCCAGAAGTCAATTTGATTGTCCCAGAGCTCATGTGCTCGTGGGCATTCCCAGAAGGTGTGCGATACTGCTCCTCCGGTCGGTCCCGCGTCCGGGCAATGAGGGCACCCCCGTCGTTGTGATGTTCGATCCCAGCCCGAGAAACACCCCGTCTTGAGGCGGTACAAGAGAAGCTGGTGTCGGGTAGCTAGGTGGGGGATACGCCGTATCGCGGCCCACGTCAAGCCTTGCAGTCCGGCGGCAAAGGCTGGGCACTGTGCTTGGACGTTGTCTTCCTTGTGCTGCAAAGCTGTGAGTCCGCGCGTGGAGGTTTCTTGCCTGACGATTTTCTTTAGTCGCTTTCTGGTTAATCGTCTCGACGATGTCCACACGGGGACGATAGGACTGAGCGTTGGATGTGGATCGAATCGAAGCGTAGGTTGGTTGGCTGCTTTGCGAGCGACAGTTTCGGCTTCGGCGAGCGTGAGAAAGTGTCCGACGCACTGTGCGCCTGTCGGCGTCGGCGACCAGTCAAGAGCAAATCTCTCTCCGTCCCGGCAAAACCACCACTCTTCTTCCGTTGGCGGTCGTGGTTGCAGCTGAGTGTCTTCGTTCGCAAGGCGCAACACGTCTGGGTAGCAGGCGACGAGCGTGTCACACAGATCTTTGAAGCTGGCGGCGTGCTCGTTGGTCATCGGGTAGGAGACGGTCTTGCACCGGAATCGTAGCGCATTCTCTCCCACTCGCTCGATGGCCACCACGTCGCCGAGTGTCGACAGGGGGGTACAAATATTGCGGAACTGGCGCCTCTCCACTGCCTGTCCGTACCGGTCAACGAAGAGAAACGAGTCTTGCACCTGCATGAGGAGCAGCCCGGTGAGGATAAACGAACCATGGGTCTGTTGTTGGACACGTTGAAGTCGATAGAGATCTGCGCTGTAGTCGTTGTAGTCGCGGTACCACCAACCCCGATGCCATCGTCCACTGGCTGGTGTCCTCGTACGCTCGCTGAGGAGCTCGCAATTCCTCGCGGCCAACGTCTTCTCCGTAGGTGTCCATTCCGCGATCGCGAGTCGTTGTAAGACCGCGGTTCCCGTGACTGCCAGCGAGCGCCCTAGTCGCAGCGGTCGAGGCGGTTCTCGCTTGGTGACAACGGGCCGCGCAGCCGATCCTCGCAGAACCGTGGCGACTTCAATCAGTGTAGACGTTCGGTGCTCGCTCCACCTTTGGCACGCCGCCGCGGCGAGCAATTGAGCGTCTTCTTTGAGATTCGGCACGTTCAACCCTCCCTGCGCCGTTGGCAGCATTGCAATGTCTCGGTTCGTCCACGCGCGTCCCTGTCCTTGTTGCGTGTTGAGCTGGTTGCGCCATACGTAATTCTGTACAAAGGTCTGCAGTCGCTGGAGTGTGTCTGCGTTCGGCCAGCAGTGCCGAGCGACGAACATGATCTTCGGCACCGCGATGAGCCTTGCAATCTCCACTCGTTGGAGCAGATCAGTGGTTTTTGTGGTGATGAGATGCAATCGCGCTTGTAACTGTTGCACGGCCGTGTGCCAGACTTTTTGAAGCGATGGCAAGGTCGAAATTTGGACTCCAAGGTATCGGATCTGCTGTGCAGGATCGGTAAGTGGAAGTTGCAGGTCGCTCTGCTGCAACAGCGGGGCCTCCGGATCAAAATGCAGCCGCATTACCGCACACTTGTTCAAATTCACTCGCAGACCCGACGCTGCTCCGAAATCGTGTAGCGCGTCGAGCAGCTGGCTCTCATCTCGCCAGTGCTCGAGATATACTGTGGTGTCGTCGGCGAAGCCAACAGTCGTAATCGTTGCTGCTCCGAGTTGGACACCATTGATATGCTGAGACTCGATGGCTTCGTAGAGAGTGTCGATAGCAAGTAGAAACAGCAACGGAGCCAACGGGCAGCCTTGGCGGATACCATTCCAGATGTCCTGTGGCTCGGACAGTTCCCCATTTGCGCTGTACTCCGCTGTGGTGGCCAAGTGCATTGCACTGACCACTCGAATGAAACTGTTCGGTAGTCCGTGGCGTTGGAGGACTTTGGTCAGAAAACCGCGGTCTAGCGTGTCGTACGCTTTGGCAAAATCAAGGAAGACGGCGACAGCCGTCGCAGGAATCCGACCGGTGAGGGCTTGCCGCTGGATCGCCGTCCACATATCGATTGCATCGTGTACTTGCCTCCCTGGAACGAAGCCATACTGGGTCTCGGACAGCATTAGCGGTAACATCGGACGTAATCGTGCCATTAACAGGCGTGAGAAAATCTTGTAGTCGGTGTTGAGGAGCGCGATGGGTCTAAAGTCAAGTCCTGTGCGCGGCTTGGTCATTTTAGGTATGCAGCAGATCGTGGCAGCTTGGAAACTCGGCGGCAACGTTCCCGTCTCAAAACAGTGGTTGAACAGAGTCGTGAGCACTGGTACCAGCGCGTTCTCGTGATCACGATACCAATCGTTCGGTATGCCGTCTGGGCCCGGTGCTTTGCCCCGTGGGCAGGCTCGTAGAGCTGCACGGACCTCCTCTTCTGTGAAAGGCGCTTTCAGTGGATCAAAACAGACTGGCCCCCGTGGTGGGAGAGCCCTCAGGTACTCGTGCTGGATGGCTGCGTCAATCGGTTCTTTTTGGGTGACCACTTTCCAGTCGACTGCAACGCGCTCGGTAAATCCTCTTGGTGCTTCGGGGTCCGCTGGAAGTTCAACACGCGGGGAACCGTAGGTACGCGAGAGTCGACCGAAAAGCGCTCTTATTCTCGCCGCCGAATGACTGGAGTGCAATCTTGTTCTGGATTGACGCTGCCGTACGGCTCGTTGTTGTTTCAAACTAATCAATGCCGATCGGATACCGCAGTATTTCGCGAACGGGTCGATCTCCAAGTGCGTCAGCGCGAGAGTGATGCCTTCCACCGTAGCTGGCGGCCGAGAATGCTCTTGGCTCTGCTCGCGGAGGGCGTGCGCTCGCCGTACTAGCTTCTTTTCTCTTCTTTTGAGCTTGAAGACGATGCGTTTTCGCATTTCTCGTAGGAGTCGGAGACATTGTCGGCGCGTGCTGGGTTTGAACGCGTCCCACGCGTGGATCACTTCGATCGGATCTTTGTCGACTACCTCGGCACGGTGCTCTTCAATGGCCGCGTCGCTGGCCTCGCGTACCGCAGTCACCGCGTAATTCGGTAAGGGGTATCGCAACCGGGGCCTTCTAGTCCGCTTGGGCTTGACGTAGGTCGGGTCGGCGAGTCCGATGATCACTGCATCGTGATCGGAGTCTGTCACTGGTGTCTCGACTGATACTTCGATTAAAGACTTCATGGTCTGTCGATCGACGTAGTAACGGTCGAGGCGACTTGACGCGATGCCTCCGGCTGCCGAGCGATAAGAATACGTGTGCTGGGTGGTACGGAAATGGTTGATGTCTGCTTGAGTGAGATCAGACGGCAGCAGGCTTCTAGCTGCATCATGGAGATCCCAATTAGCCAGCATTTGTTGCAGAGCTGCCGACCCATAGTCTCTTCTGGCAGCTCGGCTGCGGTCAAGCTCCGGATCCAGTGTGCAATTGAAGTCACCCCCAAAGATGACTTGTCCTTGCGGCCTGGCAAGCTTCCCGAGCGTGCTGAAGAGAAGCTCCCGCTCTGCTCTGGCCGTGGGTGCATAAATCGAAATTACCGTGATCGGCGCGTCGAAGAGTACGCCTGTGATGGCCACGAAGTGGGGTGTCCAGTGGTCTTTCCATAGCTCCGTGATGTTCTTGATTGGTGAATCCGGATGGATCAAAATGGCTGCCCCTCCCGCAGCTGTGGATGACGATGTCCAAAAGGAGCGTACCTGATCCGATTGGCTTGGATCTGTCCCCCACGATCTCGCGTAGCTGGTGTGCAACCGTCTCGCCCACTCTTCGGATGTGCGTGTCTCTTGTAGCAAAACGACATCAAGTCGTCGCTCGTTTCGGAGCTGGCGAAACCCGTCAAACCAACTTTGAGCCTTCGCCTTCTTGAAGCCGCGTAGGTTCTGGGTCATTACGGTGAGTCCGGTTCGCACCACACATTTGCCTCCTTCAGGCTTGTCGTCCCTTCTGTCTTGGTCGTTCCGTGGTTTCTCCCGAAACGTGCGTCTGGATGCTTTCTTCTTTTTGTTGTTTTTGTGTTGTTTGCTGTTGTTCTGACATACATGTCGCGTCTCTGTGTCGCCGTCCGTCTTCGAGACAGCGCCCTGTGAGGCTTGGGATAATATGCAAGTGGTTCTGTTCGTAGCAGCTACGATGGCCGAACCGTCCGCCAGCGTAGCTCCACCTCGTGCGTTATTCGTGCTCGAGCTGTCGTGTTGATGGTGGTCGTCCCGCATATTAAATGTGGTTATCCGACCCGCTTTCACCGCGCACTTGTATCGCACTTCCTGCTGCTGCTGCGGCTTCCGCGTGGATGAGAGCAATCGTGTCGGTGAGCATCGATCCCACGTTGGACCAGTTGGCACACCGCATTTCCTTTAGAATGTCTCGTGCAAATGGTTGATTGTCCTTGATGGCTAGCCATTCCTGTAGTTGGTGACACTGCTGGTCGAACGGGAAGGTGAGCCACAACACTGGGAAACCATCCGTCATACACATGATGACGGCGGTAAGCAGGCACCACTGTCCTTCTTCGGTCTGCGGTAAGTGATATCGCACCAAATCAAACTGTGCCCACTTGGTTATGTTGTGCACCGTACGCCACGTCGTGGTCGAAGAATCCGTCTCTAGTTCTCGGATCCAGCTGTAGACGGACTGCTTCACCACAGCATCACTGCATTGTTCGTAGTAGACTCTCAACCGTTGTGCTGCCGCGATCTGGATGCAGTGTCGTCCAAGTTTCACTAGACGCGTTGAGTCGGTTCGTGCCAACTGTACTTCTGGGTACGGGAGGGCTCTGATGAGTGCGACGAGTCCATGCTCGGTTCCGTCGATCAGGTGGCATGCTGCTCGCAGTGAACTTCTTTGTACCGAAGCGGGACCGGCAGTTTTCCAGAAAAACGTTTCTTCCATCTGACAAAAGCGGCTTCGTTCGCGCGCAATGCCGTGTACCAATGGGGGTCCGTGCTGACTTCACAGCTTGCTGTTGGCAGGCATTCCAGCAGCTCGTGGTACAGACCAGGGCCGAGCTTGACCGATCTTGTCTTTGGTGGGCTTGGGCTCAGCTCATCATCATCACTTGAATCACTGGGTGAGTAGATGGATGTCTCTTCGTATTGTTCAGGCGGCGTGAGGTCGATAGGGAGAGCTGCTTGCTGTACCATAGGCAGTCCGAGTGCTTCATACACTTTGTCTACTCGGTCACGCATAGTCTGTCCTGCCTGGTCACTCTTGCTCCACTCTTGGTAGAGATGCTGCTCGTATCTCAAAGACGCAAAGTGTCCGGAGCGCGCCTTGTCTTGATTGTACGTGCGAAAGAACACCAATGGGAGTGTCCGTTGGTGGAAATGCTCCTGCATGTAGCGGTACGCTTCTGACGGGCTCAGCAGCTTTGTCTTGATTCGGTCGACTCCTTCTCGTGGCCTTGGGTCGAGGTAGTGCAGTTGAGCACAGGTCTTGGTGCTGCTCTCCACGTCGATCACGAGCAGTGCTTGACGCAAGAAGAGCGCGGTTACCATAATCACACTTGTTGTCGCCCAGAGCTCCTGTGGTATAAAGTCCGCTGTCGAAACTGCGGCAGCGATCGCAATTCGTTGTCGCACCATTGCTTCCGTGAGCTGCTTGTCGCTTGGTGGATCTTGCTGAAAGAACTCTCTGAAGAGGTCGTTCCACTGAAAAGTGTTGTTAGCTACAAGCCCCGCTGCCGCGCTTTGAAAAGTGCCTTGAACATGGCGCGCGTAGTAGTCTCCTTCGCTGTTGCTCTTGTCATGATTACGGTCGAGGTAATCGGCCACCAGATCGCCTGTGATGGCTGCATACAGACTGCGGTTCCAGCAATGGCCGTCTCCTTCCACCTGGACAATCCTTGCATGGTACTGGTTCAGATAATCGTCGACTTTCTCGAGACGCGGTGCGTCTGCGTTGGCCGGCTCCGCCGGGACGACTTTCACCAGCTCGACTTCGCCAGCCATTTCGCTGTCGTCGTGCAGTTGTTCGCTGTCGTCGCTACGCTCTGTGCGAGTGCCGAGGAGCTCAAATGACGGCGGCGGCGGCATCGTTGGTGACGGAGTAAGGGATGGCTCTGACCACTCGCTGCGCTCGTGCCATGCGCTCTCTTCCTCAACGCTTCCTGTTGTGGTGTATGGCTGACTAGACCGTCGGCGGGGCGATGCGCTTCGTCGTGTCTCTCTCGCGAGTTTTGGTGGCGATGCCAATGCAAAAAGTTGCCGCGCGGTGCCTGTACTGTTACGTCGAGCGCTTGGACCGAAGCGCTCTTTACCGGAATTTGGCCGGCCTCGCGGTGACGGGACCGATTGCATGTTGTCATCCGACCGACTGAAATCTTCGGCGGGATGGTACCTCCAGATGCCCGGGGGCGGCGACTGAAGCGGCGGCGCAGTTTGCTTTTCGTCCAACTCAGAGAACCCACATGTGGTTTCCGTCGTGAACTGCTCTCTCGCATCCGCTTCTACCTCCGGGGGCACTATCGGTGGCGCCGCGCTGTCATCATCTGAGTCTGAGTACAACTGGCGTGTGGCGGTGTCATCCTCTATCGACTGTTTTCCTTCGGCGGGTTGAAAGATGCTGAAGAACTGCCTTGCCGTCGCCTGTTGGCCCGGGGCGGTCGCGTGCGCTAGCGCGCCGTACACTGCGTCGAGTTCTTCCATGGAGTCATCGTCGTCTTCGGTAAACGGTGCGCTCATCTCTTGATCTTTGTCGCTGTGTTGTAGCGTTCCTGCGTCTTCCACGTTCAACTTCTCTGTGCTTGGCGCAGACATCTTGGCTTCTGCTTGTTCGCCTCGGAGTGCCAGAGTCCTCGTCGGGAAGCTCGGCGTGTCTGTTTGCGTTTGTGGATATGTAGCATTGATGAGCGGCGCATTTTTGTCGACTTTGGTCGGTACTCTTTCACGCAGCTTTTGTAGAATCGAATGGCGATCGTTCGTGCTCGAGAGAAGGAATTGTTTTCCTTTTGGTGTCGTCAATACGCCGGGTTTCACTGGGTACTTGTCTGCCGTTGCGCTTTGGGCTCTCTTCGTTATCGCTGATTTGGCGTGCTCCATTTGCTTTTGATGTTCTAGAGCGTGCTCGATTGAGATGCTCGGCGTGACCGTCGAACATTTGGCGACTCGGATCAGTTGCTCCTCCGTGGACTCCAAAGCGCCGTCAAAAACGGGACTTGGAAGCCGATACGCGTGTTGCTCCTCAATCCATTCTGGTCTCTGTTCGGCCTTCTTCCTCCAGAAGAGAAAGCGCTCCACGATCTTCAATGCCGCGTAGTGTTTTAGCGCGTGCTGGAGTCGGATGTTACGCACTCTCAGCGCTGGCTGAACGTACACGAACTTGCGTCCACGCGGTGCATCCTTCGACGGTTCCTGCGCGTCGACATCTTCTCCACCCATGAGACTGCGGTCTCGCTGACGCTCGGTTGTTTGCGTGATCCAGTTGCTCAGATTCTCTCTTCCCACAGTTGGTGCTTCTTGATACGTGTCCTTCACGTCCAGCTCCGGCTGCGTCAAATCCATTAGGTATGCCGTTGTGTTTTCTTTTTCGATCGGGCAGCTAGTGTGGCTGGGATGTGCGCATGTGATGCATGGAGGTGTGGTGTAGAATACTCTGTGGTGAAGCCAAATTGTTTCTCCAATCCATTTGGCGCAGGTTTTGTCTCGGATCTCCGATGGACAGCCTCTCGAGACGACTACCACACGGAAAACGGTCGGATCGTATATTTGCCCCTTCGCTGGCGTTGCACGTTGGAGAAACTTCACGGTGAGCTTGAGTACACCATGCAGGAAGTGTCAGATCTGGATTTGGGGAAGCCTGCCCGAGGGGATGATGAGGTGGAACTCGTACTCATCCTTCGCTAACCACCCCTCGTGGCATTCAGATCCGTTTTCTCGAAGTCCGAGCAGTCTCATCATTCGTTGTTGGATCAAGATCGTTTGATGCCTCCAAATCAGTCGCATCTCTCATGACGAAGTAAAGGCGGTTCCAGAAGGCAGGCAGTATGGCTCGGTGGACTCCCTGAGTACCGGTACTTGAGACTTTTGGAGGCTGAGTGACCTTCACTCTCTTTCTGATTTATATCATCCGTGATATGATCACTGAGATACGGTATGTGGGGCTTCGCTCTGGGGTCAGAGTCTGACGCTCGTCGAGTGCCGGTAGCCAATCGCTACATCCTACCGCACGCTGTACCTTTCAACACCCAGCGCATTAGTTTGGTACTACTGGCAGCAGTCCGCATGGAGATGGCGCTGACCACGCCACTAAAATACTAGTGAGCATCGCCGCTTTGCTTTGCTGCTAATTGGGCGAAGCCATTCAAGAACCTACTGAATGCAAGAAGGAATAGTTTTATATAGCGTACTTATTTAACGACTTCAATATCTTAGCCGCTCGACGCGGAGATGCC
>JAADXQ010000411.1:0-13278 GCA_023337915.1 Pythium angustatum | reverse complement strand
CGATACCGTACAACAGGCCACGTGGCTCTACCGTACGCATGCTCGTGGCGTGGTCGCTAAAGCTCCATGGCATGCCTGCGGGAGAGTCCATGCCGTGCCACCAGGCGGGACTCTTGAAGCCTCGGGAGAGCCGGAGCCGGGCGGCAAAGTGGTCCTGATTTCTGTACAGGCGAAAGCGCAGGCGTGTTTATCCGACACGCACACATGGGACCGCGTGGAGGTGCGTCACGGACGGGCCACGTGTATGCAAGGGTGACTTACGGATGTTTCCCTAAATGCAGTACACGTCAGATATGGGTGGTTACGATGTACCGTATGAAAATCTTGTACCCAGGTTCAAACGTGGGGTTACGTTTCGGTCGGAATGTAGGTAAATGTAGCCATGTGTGGTCCACTACTGTTCAAGTGACGAAGGCCGAATGCCTCTTCGATCCAGCCCGTAGTGTACGTACCACGGCACACTCGCGTCTTGGCCTACTGACGCAGCAGCCTTCTAGATACAGCAGTAACAACTTCGCGGAGCACCACAATCAAACGACACAATGAGTGTGACCCACGGACCGCAGATTAAACCGAGTAAAAGTATTGTATGAACCATGACTACACTTCGATCTCTGTCACACCTACGCACTCATATGTGCAATTGAGGCATTCCCTACGTGCTGTGGACGGCCGTGTAGTTGTAGAAAATCTCGTTCTCAAACTCAGCGTCACAGAACGCAAACTTGGGTGCGTTCGGGTCGGCCGGGTCTGGGTTGAAGAGGTTCTTACCCGTCTTGTAGGTCACGTACGAGCCGATCACGAGGCAAAAGACCACAACGATCGTACCAGCAGCCTTCTCCCAAATCGGAATCTGAGCCCACAGTTTCTTGAAGTAGAACACGATCGGCAGGATGATGCAGCTCACAGTAATGGCCGACGCACCCACGAAATCCTGCAGGTCCAAGAAGTGATCCTTGAGCAGCACGGACGCAAGCGCCAGCAAGGCGACGATCGCGATACGCAGCGGAATGTACTTGTGTTCCCAGCCCTTGTACTCGGCCGATTCGTCGTCCTCCGTCCCGGCATGTTCAATGTCGGCCATCGAGACCACCGAGCCCTTCGACGCACGGATCTTGATTTCCTCGCCTTCAGCCGGCGTGTCCGCCACCGCGTAGTTGAGCGCTTCAATGTCGTCGCTCTTCCGCGGGTGCATACCGAGCACGAGACGTTCACAAATGTACAGCGCCGGGTGCAGAATCACCGAGAACGCGATCGTAATGTGGAGCTGCATGAACAGGTACGCGAGCACGACCATACCCTGGTCGGGCGCAAAACCAAGCTTGGTCAGGCCCGACTTGGCGTCGGGGAAGATCGTGAAGAGCAGGTTGCCCGAGATCTGGCAGCCGACGGCCGAGTAACCAGTGCTGGCAAGCGTGATGAAGAGGATCGAGATGAACGTGAGCGTGACGCCAATGACACGCGGCATACGCTCGGGCTGCGAGTGCTGGCGCTGCAGGGCCGGGATGACGATACCGGCACCGTACGCGAGCGACAGGTTGCCAAAGGTCTGGGCAACTTGGTCAAACGAGATCTCTGGCACAGGCACTGACGGGTGGCCGCGCATGCCGTGGATCAGAACACCAACACCAATGATGTCGGCCAGAATCGTGCCGCAGCAGCCAGCGAACGCAGCACCCGCTCCTTCCTTGAGCGTCGGGATCAGGCACACCGGCAGCAAGCTGATGGACATGAGGATGATCCACGTCGAATCCTTGAACGCGCCGGGGAACAGGTTGCCCAGGAGAATGCCACCGAGCACGAGGAACGCGCACGGCACAAGAAGGCACACGCCCATCTGGGCGACGACAACGAGCCAACGGCCCGTCTTGCCCATGCACCACTCGCCAAGGTCACCGAACGTACGCACCGACTTGGGGGCGACGAGCATGACCTTGGAGCAGACCACCGAGGCGTAGACGTTGGCGAACGCCATGAAGAGCAGCGCGACGACGGCAATACCGGGACCAGCACGTGAGAAGTTGGCCGGCATACCGAGAGTACCGATGCCGTAGACACAGCAGAAGAGGTTGAAGGCCGCCTTGGCGTCTTCCATGGTAAAGAGCTTGCCCATGATGATGGAGAGGGCTTGACTTGGATCCGGAGTGTTGTGCTTGAAAGGCGTGGCGGGGAGCAAATTGGAAAATGAGTGAAAGCACGATGGTGCCGGGACGACATGGGACCTGGCATTCTCTCTCTCTCTCTCTCTGCGCGTGTTCCCCGTGAAGCGAACCCTGTGCGACGGGGACCTACCTGTGTGGACTGCCTCTGTCGATGGATCCTCCCTTGCGTGTTCGTGTATCTTAAGGTAGTGGATATTGGGATCTCTCTCCCTATGTAAAGCGTTTCTCTACTACTAGAACGGAAAAGCTTGAGGTGGGCGCCGCCTGTCCATTGTGTGGACGTTGAACATGAGAACAGAACCCGCGAGGGAGAGGCGCTTAGCAAAAGTGTATGTCCAGTGAGAGGCAGCAGGCTGCAGCCGCACGCGGCAGTACAATACTGTACTCTGTTCTCAGCAAAAAGATGGACGGGTGAGTTTCTCTAGGTCAGCACATGGCCGTGCCGTCGGGTGTCTGTTGAGAGCCGGAGATCGATTCTGTTTTACGACCGAGCCACACTGCGTGGCTCTGTGGCACGGCGGCTTCACACCCTTGCCAGCGCTGCCCGCTGCGGGTGGACTCTGCCTCCGCCATGGCAAGTGCAACATCCTATGGTAGGACTTACCACAAGAGACTCATACGGCAGATGCCATGTTGGAATTGGCCAACGTGCACGGATCTTGAGATTCCGGTACATTTGCAGTAACGTGAGACTGTACACTAAAAAGGCGGCGTGTGGTTGGTCTCAGCAGCTGATCGATCACCTTAGCGTTTGGTGGCAACGGTTGACGGTTTCGAAAAGGCAACTGCGCTCTTGATCCGTCTCCATTCCCCATCCTCCGACATTCGGCACATACCGTACGGTACGACACTGCAACTTTAGTTGTATCGATCGGACAGGTATACTGTACTGTACAGTATACCAGTATGGACTTGGAGTTGCTCCTGCGTGGCTGTTGAATCGACGCGTTTTCGCTTTCGTTTTTTTTCTTCGTGTCTGTCTCTCTCTTTCACACCATCGTGAGAGACGGTTCACGGGTCAGCCATTCGAATCGCACGGCACGCTGACAGCTCGGCGCACGAGCGACACGCAGTCGAGCATGGGTTACTCGACGGGTTGTGTCTAATCGTGAGAACAGAAACGACGGCGCGTCGAGGTGCCGGCACTTCGATCCTCTCGTCGACGTCGATGTCGACCGCGACGGCAGCATCACACTCGACGGACTGCGGATCCAGTTCCGCCGAACTGAGCGACCTCGAGTCCTGGTATTACTATTTTGCACGCATCGCACGGGAGGCTCTCAATAATAGAATTGAGACCGCTTTTGTTCAAACATGGGTGCTGGACCAGCCAGGAATCCTGGCCCAGGATTGACTCACTTACTCACTGACTGTACTGTGCATTCCCGTCAAGGCTATCCGACGAAGGCGGTCCATTTGCGCGGGCTTGACGATGGAGAGTGGGTGGATTCTGTGCGGTTTCTGGTGTAGAACTGGACGGTTCGTGGTCGTAGTGTGCAAACTGTAGTAAAACTGTGCGTACACCGACGAATTTGGAGAATACTGTGCGGTTGGAAGGGCAGTTCCGTGCGGAAAACTGATCGTGTGGTGAAACTGTGCGGATTTCTCGGCAGATCTGTGCGGGTGCCCATCACTTTCAGAAAAGGGGCATTGACTAGAGCGGTCAATGACAGTGTCATGGGGGGTCGGGAGTGAAAGGCCAGACGCACCACGTGAAGTAGCCAAAATTGCTGCAGGAGGGAGACAGAGTTCCGACCTCTCATTGCTCAGTGCGAGAGGTCGGCAACCTTTAACACCTGTGGGAGGCATCGTGGTGGGCGGTCCTATTGGCCCCATGGCGACACCACGAATCTACGCGGGCGATGAGGCCCCTCTTACAGCGGAGGGGAGCAGCGTGCATGGGTCAATAAGTGCGTCGTTTGGGTCGCTTTGGTTGTGGTACAGCACAGTACTGTAGTCGCGTTGTCACTGATTGGCAAACCTAAGGATCGATCGGAAGCTGCGTGCCTGCCACTCGTAATGACTACGACGGGCGATTCTTCTGCCCGACGCAAGCGCAATTGCGTGGCTGACGGGTAGGTCCGGCGCGCGGCAACGCAAGCAACGCGCGCATGCTTACTCACCCGCGGGGCTTTCGAACTTCGAGCGTGCCGCCGAGCTATGCGAGACTGATAGAGTGCGAGGCGCAGCGACTCGCGGCGGGATCTGTGCTGGCGATGGTGGACGGCGAACGCCAGGCTCGACCCGTGCGGCAATCGCTCGCAGCCTCCCCTCGACAAGATCAGGGACAGCCACTTACAACGACTAACAGCAGCACAGAAACGGCAGCGACACAGACTAAATTTCACGTAGGACAGCTCCATTGTCGCCCTCGGAGGCATGACGCACGTGAGGCGGCGAGCACCACCCCGGACCCCTTGTCTACCCAGTTATGCAGCTTCTCAAATTTCTTGTCCATACTAAACGCCACTGATACGCCAACGCCTCTTGCATAATTTTGCAGCTTTTCAAATTTCTTGTCCATACTAAACGCTTCCAAGGCGACCCGTCTTGCACAATTATGCAGCTTTCCAAGTTTCTTGTCCATACTTACCGCAACAACAGCAAATGCAACTCACATAATTCTGCATCTTCCGCCATTCTTTATCAGGCGCGCGCACCTGCTGCCTCCCAGCGCTCTTGGAGTGCGACCATATCGGCTTGATATATCTCTTCATCTTCGACAGGGTCGATCTCGCTCGAATCGTTGCCGTCGATCTGCTGTTCTTCGTTCACCTCTTCACAACCACTGCTGCTGTCACTCTCATTGGCTAGGGCAACGCGTGAGCGGAGTCGCGACTCCGTGATTGCTTCCATCGCTTTTGTGGCGGCGCCACGGCGGCGTTCACGAACGCGAGCGCCAATGTTTGACCCGGTCGCTGCCGAGCGCCGAACGTCCGCTACAGGCTTGGCCTTCTTCTTACCAGGTAGATGCTCTGGAGCAACGACAGCTCGCTTTAGGTTTTTTTTGGTGCTCCGGGGAGCAGCTTGCATCCCGACTTCGGCAACGACTGGGGCCTCATCCTCCGGTTCCAACACGACCGACACACGTGGGCGTTGCACCAGGTCTCTTGGGAGCCGAGGGTCGGGGTCAGGAAGACCCAATCTTTCGCATTCAGACACCGCTTCATCCGCTTGCCTGGCATAAATTGCACCGATCCGCTTGACGCCTGAAACGACTTCAACAGAATGGCGCATGAGATCCGCGCTTGAGTGGAGTAATTCGGCACCACTGACTGTCTCGAGCATGTCAACACCATCTGCGACTTGAGCCGCAACCTGCTGCGCTAGTGTCGGTGGCAATCCAAACGCGATTTGCGCCCCGAGGTTTCTCCAAAAACCGATTATGCTGTTCAAGAGCAAAACCTTGTCGTTGTGCATAAACGAAAGCTGCGCGTTCGTAATCGCAACATTCTGCTGCGCCCGCACGTAGGAGAGTCGGGTAGACTCCATCCTTTTCACGATCTCCGGCGTGACTGGCGTGGGGGGCGCCGCAGGCTTAGCCACAACCGTAGGTCCAGGTTTGTCGCGAGACCGCGCACTGGTGGAGGCGGGACTCGTGTCCGTCTTCTTACGCTTGTCGGAGCGCGCATCCTTGATACCGCTAGGCGGGCCATCGAAAGTTGGGTCCTCGGTCGCCTCCATTCGGCGCTTCTTTTCCTCGGCCGGCAAGTTTTTCCAAAGCGACCGGTACTTCGTACCCGCGTGGTCGTAGAGCCATTGCGAGTCCTCGTCGCCAGGATTCCACGCTCGAGCGTGGGCGGCTGCCTGTCTTCCGTACTTCGTGTCCTTCGCCTTCTCTTCGACGTAGCGATAAAATGCTGCGTGCGCTTTCATCTGCAACTTCTTTGATTGACTGATGCCGGTGCCTCGAGTCGACGCGGGACCGAGACGCAGAAGTCACGTCGGAAAAAAACATGTTGTTGAGAATGTATGTTTCATTCAGAGAATAATGTGGCTCACATAAATCTAGGTGCTAAACTCCAATAATGTGGTACAGACACATCGGTGTGGACCCGCCCCACCAAATCGACCGCCGCCGACTGCCAAAGCAAGACACGCTTGGACCTGGGCGCCAATGGAACCTAGACCGCCTTGGCGGGTGCTGGAGTCCTTCACTACCGCTAGCGGCTTCCACGATTTTGTCGTTGGCGATCTATGCTGTGCTGCGGTTTCCAACAAGCGAGTGTACGTCAAGTGTGTTATGTGCAACGGGGAGAGACACGGCGTGATCGAGCGCCGGCTAGATTGTGTCAGCGATGCGTGCAAGCGCACAGGGTCGTGCAGCGTGGTTTGGAAGGCCCAGACATGTGCGATATCCGCACGATCTCGAGTTCTCTGGAACCCGCGAATTACACACAACCGTGGTGACGAGCAGTGCCCACCGAACCCAAGAGCGAAGTTTTCACAAGAAGTCAAGGATTGGGTGGCAAGACAAGTCGAGAACCTAGTGACTCCGTCCCGGATCTGTTTGGACATGCGGAAGACGACCGACTTCCCAGCGCCAGCGCAAGGCTTCCCCAAGCTCCCCAAAGTCCACACGATGGTCAAGACGGCTCGGAACAAGCATGGAAAGAGAAACGCACTAGAGGCCGTTCGATCTTTTGTGCGCCGCCACGCGTACGATCCTACAAAACCGAAAACCACGCCATTCGTTGTCGGGACCAAACTGGATGATGACGGCTTCCCGTATGTCGGCGATGGAGACGACGACGACCCTTTTTACCTTCTTATCACATCTCTGCCACTGCTGACGGCGAGTGTCGAGATTGCATCATCCGGCAAGTCGGTGTTTCACGCTGACGCTACGTTCAAGCTGAGTGATTTGGGCTATCCAGTCATCACCTGTGGTGTGACAGATCGTGGACGAAGCTACCAGCTGACGGCGATGTTTATCGTGAGTCGCCGGACGGCACCAGACTACTCTAACTGTCTCCGATGTCTCAGCCGTCTCGTCCAAGAACAATGCGGCACCCGCTTACAGACCGACGCTGTGATGGGAGACGCTGAAGATGCCCAACGAAATGCGTTCTTGGAGATCCAAGACTTTTCTGACAAGCCGTACCTCATGTGTTTTTTTCACGTGCTGTTCAACGTGCGCCGCCGCACACGGCATTTGCATTTCAAGCTCACCAGAATCATTTTGACTTCGATCTTCGACATGCATTATGCAAGGGACATGTCAGCGTTTCTTGAAGTGCGCGACCGTGAATTGCGCAAGTGGCAGGGAATTCAAGAGTTGGTGGGATTTGCTAGGTATTTTCACAAGCAGTGGCTGAGCGGGCGTTACTGGCGTTGGCAAGTTTTCCATACCCCGCCCGGCTTCGCGACTACCAACAACCCGTGCGAAACTTTCAACGCGGCCCTCAAGACGTTTCTCGGGCGCAAGCGATACCACATGCAAGAATTGATCAAGCAGCTTCTCGATATGACTGAAAGTCGGACACCGTTGTCTCCGGTCAGCGCTGGGGATCCCGTGACGCCAAACAAAAGTGTGAAAGACGCGGCTAAGAACCTGATTGACAACGGCCTGGTGGTCGTTGTAGCCACAAACAGCTCCAAGCGCGTTCTTGTGAAGCACCTAGACTCGCTCGCGGTTATCCAGAACGAGGAAGACCGCACATTTAGTGATCATTTCGCAGATGATTCAGACTCCGGCTCGTCCGATATCAATCTTTCGGTTGGGGCTTCGATCGATGCACGACACCCGCTACCGCCGTGCTACACTGATTGGGAGGGAGAGATTCTTGAAGATGATGCCAAGCGTGCTGGAGCAAAGCTTTATCGGAAGGCGGTCGACTGGAGTATGCGTCGAGCCCTTCGCACTGGCATGCCGGCCAATGGGTGGGAAGTGGATCTCTCGAAACCCTCATGCCCGTGTAGCTATTTCTTCAAATTCGTGATCTGCGCGCACGTCGTTATTGCACGCATGTATACCGGTGCAGGGGTCGAACGTATGCTGGCAAGCAAAGTCGTTCGTAAAAAGAAGACGAAGACGACAAGACCGAGCAAACGTGGAGCGGAAACTCGGTCGAACCATGGGACCGAAGATCTTGGGACACCCGTTCCTTCCAGTTTGAACCTTACTTCTCCCCAGTCTCGACACGCGCACGCAGACGATTCGTTGTGGATGCAAAACGTTCCCGTATCGCCCCCGCACTCTTTACTGTTCTCTCACGACGGTGCGGAGAGCAGCAGCGGTGTATTTGCACCTGCGTATTTGTGGCAGGACGCAGTACTTGCCCACTCTCCCGGCTACGGACCGCCTGAGGATTTGTGCGTCCAACCTAACAGTCTCGGTTCGCAGTCAATGCCAGTTGTCAACCAGGCATCTGAGCCCCCGAGTCCCTGGCATCCCTTCGATAGCAATCTGTGGCTACCGGCAACTACCACCTCCCGCTTCCAGAATCACACTCCTGGTTGGCAACCCACGGCAGTTGACTACCACGCGTCGACAACGTCCACCTCGTCCGATAAACTACCAAGACGCTTACCGACCGACACGAATCCCGTTCACGGTGGCACTTTCTCAGCTTTCACGTTGCCTCTTGCCACTGCGTGGGAAGCACGATCGGATTACGTGTGGCCAGGAGTGGAAAATGAATTGGAGCACAGCAGCACTCCTAATTCAAACGCGAGTGAGCTCGTTTCCCCGTGGCTTGCCCTAGACAGCGATGGAGCCACACAAGCCGACACGCGTGGAACCCACGTACTCGAACGGCCAGCGAGAAACGTCGGCGGACGACCCCCTCACGCTACGCGAGCCATGGATATCCAGTTCATATGCTTACCAAATACGTGAGTGTCAGTGACACACGGCCTTCGTGCGCGACGGCGGTTCAGCGTTGGTGTGCCCGAGAAGAATACACGTCATCGACTTCCCTACCCGAGCAGCGCTCCGAGAGACTCTCGTCGTGGTGCATCACCGGGGTGGTATTGTCGTTGCCCCTTGACTTCTGCCGACACCACTTTCCAAGAGTCGACATCACCTGCATAATTACGTAGTTTCCCAATTTATGTGTCCATAACCATGCCAAGTACAAACCCAAATCTGCAGAACTATGTAGGTTGACTATTTTCCTGTCCATACTCCATTCAAGTAATTCGGTAAAGTGCCTAATTATGCAAACACTGTCAAAACTTGCTTAAGTATGCATTTTTGGTCAAAGTCACATAGTTATGTAAGTTTCCAAGTTTTCAGTCCATACTAAACACAAGTGACTTCAGATCAGTTGCATAATTATGCATGTTTCCTAGTTTTTGCCCATTCTTAGCGTTCTTCTCAAAGGCCCAAGCTACTTGCGGCACTTCGAGCACGCGCAATTGTCAATCCTGTACTTTGCTCCGTAGTTGATCGTCAGCTCTTTCCCCGCTTGAATCACCTTCGTAGCAAATATGCCCACCCGCGGCTTCTTCTTCACCCACCACAACTCGGCGCGGCAGTTGCTTGCGTGCGAATGATTGAAAAATCGCGACGCGTTTCCTTGGTGCATTGCGTCGACGTAGAATCCTCCATCAAGCTCCATGATGTACAGCCCACGTCCTCTCTTGCGAAGCTCAGTCTGCTCAGCTGCGTCAACCACCAATCCCACGTATTCCTGGACGAATTGACCCTTCTGGATTACCTGTTTTGCAAACATTCCAAAGCCACTTTGACCACAGTCGCGCGTTTCCATCGCTGGGGCCACAGAAAGCTGGATCTTGCGATTGCCGCAATCTGGGCCGTTCTGGCATCGGTCGTCGTCACACTCGTGCATGGCTTCACGGACGCTGCAGGATTCCTCGCAACGGCCACGGCATGTACAACGCGGGGCTCGCTTGGCTGCAGGGATACGCTCCTCTCCGATGCTTCTTGTGATCGGGATGTAGCCGTTGGATTCCTTGAGCACTTCGAGTCGCACTCGTTCAGCCGCTTTGCGAATCGCGCTGTATCCCGCGTTGGCCGCGTAGGCAGGCTCGAGCAGCGCCATTTGCTGCTGAATGGCCGCCACGGTGGGAAATTCATCCCCATCTCGTACCAAAGAGCGTAGCCAAAGAAGAGTTGCGCGCGGCTGCTTTTTTCTCGGTACGGAAATCGCGTTTCCATCGCGACCACTGCCAATGGCGACGTCCGTACTAATCCAGCTGTGGGCAGTTGACGCCGGGACACGAAAGTGGTCTGCGCAACTGGCTGTCGTTAGGCCGTGTGCGTTTGAGGCGTGTGCATCTGCCACCTGTCTGCGCATGCTCAAAGTCGAGTTCTTCGTCCCCTTCTTTCGGCCCCTCTTCTTCGCCTCCATCGCGATCTCTTCAGTGGGTCGTCGTGCCACGATTCCTGTCCGTCACTCACATGGGTGAGAATCGAAATATTGTGACATTCACTTACAGAGGGCGGCGTACTATCGAGGGCAGTCACTCAAATGAGGGAGACAAGACTGTCACTCAGTTCGGCGTCAACGCAGAGACGCCTGTTTATGTGTGCTTTCCAAAGTGATGCCTGTCTGACAACGCCAGACTGGCAAGCGCACAGTTTCATCACAAGACCCGCACAGTTTTCCCATTTTTCCGCACAGTTCTCTACTTTCCACTTGACGATGGTCGCTCGAGTCAGATCGACCAAAGTTCGAACAAATCGACTGGATCCAGTCGGCCTGGCTTTGCACGCGGAATATTAGAACCACACAATACCGGTTTATACCGGTTGCAAAGGAATTCACCGGTACAATACCGAGTGATCTTCCTGAGCCGTTTCCGTCGTGCGCCAACATTGGAACGCCCTCTGCCGTTATTAGTCATCCCATGGACACGCTGCGGTTGAAGCCGGTGAAAGCCGGCGGCCTGCGCTTCGCGAAGCGACTGCTGCTCGCGCTCGAAGCGCATACATCTACTCAGGTCCCATCTCCTGCGTCGACGCACGAAAGCGCCGTCTCGAACGGCCCTCAGGAACGCCAGCACGCGCCAGAGAAGCCCACGTCATCACCGCCTCCACCGACACAAGGAAAGCCGTCGGTGCGACCACCGCGTGCGAGTGACACCGCTACCAGCAACGAGAGAAGCGTCGCAGCCAACACACGACGCGCCAAGCGAGCGCGTGGTGTTGCTGTCGACGTTGCGGTCGTCGCGGCGGTTGAAGAAGAGCCGCTGGAACTCACGGTACTGGACGATCCAGAGGACGCATCGATATCTTCGGTCACGGCCGCCTTACCCCAGCCCAACGAACCCCCTCTCCCTCAGCCGTCAGAAGCGACGCCAACGACTGCGACGACGACGACGACAGCGACGCAGCTGCACGACGCCCACGTCAACCAGGTTGTGGTCCGGGAGGCGCTTCGCTTAAAACCGTTTCGCACGCGCGACTGGGACGCTGTTGCAACCGCGGTGAACGCACAAGTGACGACGCCGAACAAAGCCTTTGCGACCGGCGCGAGTTGCCAGCGGTACGTGACCAAGTTGTTGAGTCGTCGACGCGCGGACCGTGCATCGACGACGCAAATTGACGACGACGAGACGACCGGTGTCGAACACAAGGAGCTACAAGTGCTACGCGTGGCGATGCTGGCGACGTGGCACGAAGACGACGTCCATTTGACCAGTGAACAGAAGCGGTTTCTAAAGGATGTCGACGAATACTTTCGGGACCCGACAGCGGTGGCTCAAGCGCAAGAGCAACAAGAAGAAGACGAAGACGACGACGACGACGATGAAGGGACGGGGGAGCTGAGCCAGGCCAGTGCAGCATTGAAGCGAGAGCGACGACGCACGCGGCAAGTACAGAACGAAGGTGAGGGCGTGACGAGCGTGGCAGGACGCATGGGACGGCGCGGACCATCTCCTCATGTACTCTCGTGTCCGCCACCGCCGAGTCGAAAGCGGAGACGAGCAGCGACCACGAGCGTGGAAGACGACAGCAGTTGCGACGAAGACACGTTCATGCCAGCGACATCGTACCCACGGACCGAGCTGCTTCGGCTGCGACGAGAGTTTGAGCAGCGACTGCGCGCCGAGAGCGATGCGCGCAAGCGGCTCGAAGACGAAATGAAGAAAGACCGTCGCGAGTGGCGACACGAGCGCGAGCTGTTTCACCACGAGCTATGCGCCATGGCCGACACGCTCAAGAGCGAGCGCATTGCACAGCGCAAAGAGACAAAAGCAATGCTCGCGGTGATTGAGAAAGAGCGCGAAGACCGGCGCAACGAGTTTGTCGCGATGATGAACTTGGTCACGCGCGCTGTGCTGCCGCCGTCAGCATCCTCGGCGCAGCACGAAGAAACGGCAGTGGAGACCGCTCAGCCGAGCGGTGCCAATCGATGAGAAGAAGTGACACGATCGATGCGCTGCCATCAGCTCATCGAACGGATATCCCGTGAAAGACCCTTCGTTGACAGTCTCCCATGGCCCGGTCAGCCGCGGCATTAGCGACGACGAGCGCATTGCCGCCACGAAACGAACCGTGTACCCGTTGTTCACCGCCACTACAAACGACTGTGACTTTGTGATCCTCGCGCTGGTGAGACTGTCCACGTTTGTACTCGTGGCGCTGGTGGCCGCGGATCCATCAGTATTCCAAGGATGCGTCGCGACCGCCATGGGCTGGGACAGGACTACTGTCCGTCGGGTGGCGTGCAGTCCTCCGAGCTGCAGCGCGTCCACTTGCTCGTGCTCTCGAACGACGTGTGCAAGCTGCTGGGCAAGAAATGGCATTCACCCGGCGGTCGCGGCTGCGGTGCTTTCGGTCTCCGTTCCACGTGGTGGGGTTCACACTGTCAGCGCGCGGAGGAAAACGAAACCACGACGTGCATTGAATCGGTCCGAGACGCCATCGCGTGGGAGTACTGTCGGCTACTGTCCCTTCCTCAGAGATACAGAACACAAGAAACAACACAGGACCATGAGTCCGTCCTTGCAGTTCACGACGAGAGTTGTACATGGCCATATCAGAACCTGTGATATACCGAACGAGCGGAGGCGGCCTGAGATAAGCGAACGCCACCGAACTGGACAGGGCTCGAGCCACTCAGTACAGTTCACAGGGGAGTCGTGCAAGCCCCGCGCAGCTCACACAGTCATTCTGCGATTCGCACTCTCCAGCCACGACCTG
>JAADXQ010000410.1:0-13280 GCA_023337915.1 Pythium angustatum | reverse complement strand
GGATCACAGAACCGATTGTAGAGCTTCTTGGCTTGGCGCGACAAGTAGTCGGACGTTGGCAGTTGCTGGAACGTCGCAATCTCAAAGTAGAAATGGAGCTCGTTGAGGCACTGCTCCTTTTCGAGAAAGTGGCGAAAGTACTTGCGCAAGCACTCGAGGTCGAGGAATTCGCGCAGCGTGATCTTGTGCACGTCGACGGCGTCGCCGCTGTGACTTGTGATCGTACCAGACGCGTACCGGTCGTTTGGATTTGCCGTACTGCCGGCTCCTCCGATGCCTGTGCCTGCAACCGTGCTGTCACGCCGCCGCGACGGATCGACCATGCCGGCGACGCCCGGCAGTGCTGCCCCAGGTGCCGTGGTCGATGCAGGCGCCGCGTCCATGGCCGCCCGCATGTCCTTGTACCGTGGCTGCGACCGGAACTTGGGGAGGTACGTCGCGTCCCATACATTTAGAACGTACTTGAGCGCATCGGCAAACGTAAACTCGGACGGCGACGAGAGCTTGAACAAAATGTCGCGGCGGACGTCGAGCGGAAGCTCAATCTCGAGCTTGGCCCCGCGACGCACGAAGCGATCAAAGATCCGACGGGCTTTGATCTGAATGTAGTGCTTCTGGCCGTGCGGCAAGAGCTGAAACTGCTCGACTTCTTTGTAAAACAGCAGCGTGCTCTCCATGTTCTCGTCTTTGAGAAAGTCGCGAAAATAGTTGACCCCGACGCCGTGGAGGATGTCGCGGAGCGTCGGTGCGTCGAGCTCGACCGGCCGTGCCGTCGCCGTGGCCGTGGCAGTCGTTGGTCGTGCCGTGGCATCGTTTGCAGGTGCCGTGCCGGGGCGTTTGTTTGTGTACTGTTGCTGTTGCAGTTGTTGCTGTGCCTCGAGTCGTGCCTGTTGGTAGTCGAGAAACGCACGCGAGCGATAGAACACATCGAGATGCGACTGCACGAGCTCGGCACTGCAGAGCAGCACGGCGTCGTTAAAGACTTGGGCAGCCAACGGCACTTCCACGAGGCTCTGGAGCAACCGGGCTTTCGCGGCACCGCCGAGGCAGATCTCGGCTTTCGAACCGTACCGAATGTACTTGTTAAAGAGCTTTTGCGCTTGTCGCAGGCAGTAGTCGTGCCGTGACGTGAGGTCGTGCGCCGGCACGGCAGTCTGCTGGGCTTCGGTCTCGAACGCATTCACGAGGTCTTCAAACGCCAACGCATCGACCACAAACAGCAAGTTCTCGACCGAGTTGCGCTCGGTCAAAAACTCGCGGAACATGCGGCCGAGCGGCGGCGTGTGCAGCAAATCGTAGAGCTGCGCCCGACGGTCGTGCGACGCTGCCCCGACGTTGGTCTGGACGAGACGTTCGAGGACGTTGTGCATCGACTCGTTTCGCGTCGCGTGCGTATAGCCGAGCTTCGAGTCACAGCGGACGTACTCGTCGAACGCGGCCGTGACGACTTCGAGGACGTCGAGCAGTAGCATTTTGAATGAGAGGAGCGCACGGTCGGCCTGGCGGTCGGCGAGGTACTGCGCCAGCGGCTCGCGCTCGGCACTGGAGACCATGGGCAAGAGCCGGGACGCGCCTTTGGCAATGTAGACCTCGAAGAGATCGTGCATGAGCCCCAAGTGGAACGAGCCGCCGCTCGGGATCTTGAGCAAATCCGAAATCTCGAGCCAGAACAGCACGCAGTCTTCGCGGTAGTCGACGGTCGGGCGCGCGAGCCGCGACGCACGGCGTGTGAGTTTGGCTTTGGCAGAGGACGGCACTGCCGTGCCGTCCGTGCCGTTGGTGTTGGTGTCCTCGGTCACGGCACTGGTCGTGCCTTCGAGGTACCGGAAGAACCCAGTGCGAGCCCGCTCGTCCTTGAGCAGCACGTCGAGTGCGACGTTCACGGCCTTTTTCTTGCCGTTGCGGCATCGATCGCCGAGGCGCTGGACGCTGCCGACGCGCTGGAGTTCAGGCCGCACCGACATGTGCCGGCCTTTTGCCGGCGGTGTCTTGGGCGGCGCTGGCATGAGCGATGTGGCTTGGTCCAGTGCTGCCGTTGCATCACCGGCAGTGGCCGTGGCGACAGTGCCTGCCAGCAGCGCGGCAGCTGCCGCGGCCGGGGACGCAAATCCAACGGCATTACTGCCATTGCTACTGCCGGCGACGGCAAACGTCGCGCGCTTGCCGGATCGTGCCGTGGCCGTGTAAGAGCGCGACAGTGGACGCGGCGGACCGCTGCCGTGGCCGAGCGACTTGGTAGACGAGACCGTCGCGAGTGCCTGCTTGGTGTCGGCAGACAGAGACGCCGGTGCTGCTGCCGGGTGTGGAGCGACGTGGTTGGGTTTGTTGGGTTTGGCGACGGCAGCGGAGGGAGAGGAGGCCTGTGGAGGAGCGTCCTCGATCGAGCGGAGCGGCGGCGTAGACGACGTCAAGAGCGTCAGTGACGGTGGCAGCGCCTCGACGCTTCGCCCGCCCGGATGGAGCTTCCCGAGACACACGCCCATGGAGGCCAGAGGACACAGAGGTCGACGAAATCGAGAGCAGAAGCAGAGGAGGAAGAGCGTGGAGGAGGAGGAGGAGAGCGGAGGGGTCAGGGAGGAGGAGCCAGAGGAGACCGCAGGAGGTCGCTAGTGGTGCGCCGTCACCATCCAGTCCACCGCGACAGGAGCACGTGATCCTACCTCAGGCGATTCCCGTGCGCGGGGCGTGCGCATTTAGTCTCCCAGCGGGTGGGCTATTGATAGACCCGAGATCAGAGACCGTGCCAGTGGCAGTGACAGCGGCGGAGCAGAAGACCGGCAAACGCTAAATGTAGCAGTGGTGGCAGAGGAGCGCGCTGGGTGGCGGTGGGGAGCCCAGCAACAGGCGACAGTTCCCCAGTAGGAAAGCGGCGAACGCCGTGACACGTCGTGTCATGTACGTGTCGTTGTTGCGACGTCAGGCCGTGCCATTGGTGCCATGTGGCTCTGGGTGTCACCGGTCCCCTGTAGCGTATACGCTCCATGGTTTTTCCCGCGCCAGAGTTTCTGTTCTACACTGTACATGGATTCAGCATCCTAACATCCACCCCTCTCTCGCTTTTGCTCTCCTCGACCGTTGGCTCCTTCGTGAAGCGGGGCACGAAAAACAAATAAGACCGCTCGTTCCAGTACGGGTGCTTTGTAGGAGCATACTGTACCAGCATAACACCAGACGAGACGATGGATCTTGGTCGCCCACGCCATAAGCGAATGAAGAAAAAGAAAGAAAAAACGATTTGGTGGCGACAGGGAGAGGGAGGGGGAGAGAGAGAGGGGTGTGGACGCACGTATTGCGTTCATTGATGCACAGAGATGTGCTGCAGCAAACGGACAAACACAGAACGCGCTGCGTTGGTTGTTTCAGAGCCTCTCGAAAAAGGAGCAAGAGAGAGTGAGTGGCGGAGGGGGGATTCTAGGGAAGCGCGGTGCACTTGCACTGTTCGGGCGTTTGGGAGCCGTTGACCTGCTAGATTTAATGTAGCCATGCTCTCCGCTTCAAGATGCGTTGTGAGAAGAAGGAGGAGGACAAAATTCCCAAGCAGCAAGATACTCAATCCATTCGACACGAGAGATCCAGCGCCGCCACCGGAGTCCGTCAGACCAGCGACAGAGCAACTTCGGTATTAGGGTACCAACAAAAACACCACGCCCACCTCGCCTCGCCGTCTCGTCTTCCCATCTTCCTCCGGTCTGCTCGCTTTTTTCAATCCGACGAAGGAGGAGGGATGAGAGGACGAGGCGAGCTCCATATTTTTATAAATTCTGAATGTAATGATGTCCCCACGCCTCCCTTTGGACGCTGTCCTGGACGAAAAGAAAAGGAACAACGACTTAGAGAATAAAGTAGTGGACAGGCTGTCCACTACTTTATTCTCTAAGTCGTTGTTCCTTTTCTTTTCGTTCTTTTTTTCCGATTCCATGAGGCTTGGTGTTGTTGGCAGCACCTGCCTCGAAGAACAAAAAGACATGCCGCCACCGGCCCCTTGCGATTTAATTTATCGATCAAGGCGTTGAGGTCTGGAAGATACAGCGTCCAAGTCCTTGCATCAGCTCGCGAAGCTTCTTTCTACAGAAGGCCGTTGGGAACTGGAGCCAGGGAGAGTGCTGCGGCAGCACTTACATAGCTTTGCTTGCGTTGTGTACAGTACCCACCCTCACACTTTCGCTTTGCGGTTAGCCTTCCTGACATCCACTTCTACATGCACGCTTCCATGAGGGACTAATCAGCGACGGGAGGTGGAAGTGCGCAGAGGATAGCGCCGTGTGGTGCCACTTGCGCAAGTGCACTCCATGTTGTAAGCCTTACAGTAGTCCCATAAGGACCAGGAAAAAAATCGAACCGGCTATAGGAAGGGAGGGGCCAGGTTTGCGTTTTCTTTCAACAACGAGTCAACAGTCAGCCATCAACCCCCTCACCATGACGAGTTTGAACGCAAATCAAAACGCACGGGCCCCACTGCGGTCTTGAGTTGACGAGATGAACGTCCCACCCCGCACCCGAGAGTCATCCAGGTGCGGTGCTCGCTCGTGCTGACCGACGTTGGTCTCTTGCTCGCGTGGGCATGGACTTTGGGGGGAATACAGTGTCGCTCGATTGTTGGTCCGTGTGCTGGCACATGTCATATTTTGTGTTCTCATTGCACTGTCGTTTGCCCGATAGCACAAAAAGGACGGGTACTGTTCAAGATCAATTTCTTTTTTTTCAAACTCACATCGCTGTCGCTTGTCTAAAGCTCCTCACGTTGGGCTACACGCTACAGTACATAATACTCTCAACTATGGATGCCTCGCCTCCGACGCATCCTTGAGTTTGCTCTACCGCTGGGCGGCGTCGTCGTCGGCGAGACGGCGCACAGAGGCCGCGAGCATCGCTGGATGGTCCAACATCTCCGTGATGTTCTGGAAGCGGTCGTTGGGTTCGACCTGTAGCATGCCGTCGAGGAGATCCAACGTCGCGGCCGAGAACCGCTCGTCCATTTTCCAGAGCTTGAGCACACCACGCACGCCCAGCACGCGGAACGCGCGAAAGTCGCTGGCGCTCGCCGACGCGATCTTGATCAGTGGCGAGCCCGTGAGCAAAATGAAACAGAGAATGCCGAGCGACCAAAGGTCGGCGCGCACGGGATCGTACGCGGTCTTGGCCACGACCTCGGGCGCCATGTAGTGGGCCTTGCCGACGGTCGCGATACTGAGCTCGTCGGCCTCGGTCGAGAGGCCAAAGTCGCAGAGCTTGCAGACGCCGTCGCGGTCCACGAGCACGTTCTCGACCGACACGTCACGGTGCGCAACGTTACAGAGATGGAGGAACTGCAGTCCGCGCGCGATTTGGAGCAATACGTCGAGTGCTTCGCGTGGTGGTAAGCACCGGTCCGTTGCACTGTCGAGCCGCGCAAAGAGATCGCCGCCGCCACAAAACTCCATCACGAGGTGGGTCGCGTCGTGCTCGAGGAACGCACCGAGGCAGCGCACGACGTTGGGGTGGCCGCCACGGTCGGCCAAGTGCGCTGCGACGTGGAGCTCGCGGATCGGATCGTCCGAACACGGCGTGCGCGTCACGCCGTCGCCGCTTGCGAGCCTTGCGGTCTTGACGACTACGACGTCAGGGTTGCGCGGGTCGCGCAGGCGTGCGCGGACGAGCTGGGCGTTCGGGGTCGTGGCGAGCAGCACAGCAGTCTCGAGCGCAACGTCGTCCATGGAGGCAATACAGTCGGGTCGCAGTCGGCGGCGCCGCAGCAGCGATGGGCGGAGGAGAATCTCCGGATGCACGGGAACCGGAACACTCTGGACGCGGTCCGGCGCAGCAGTCGTCATGGATAGTAGTGGTGGCTCTTTCGGTCTGTTCCGAGCTGGGGCCGAAGGCGCGGATTGTGAAGTGAGAAGACGAGGAACACGCGTGTCCCGAGGCCGTGATGTCTACGCTCCGTCGTGCCTGTCCCTCGCTCGACCGAGCGATGTGGAGCGTCCGAGGGCGGTGCTGACCGAGGCCCTCGGTCCGAGGGCCGTCAGCTTGTGGCGCACGGCAGATGAAAATACAGTACAGAACGAAGAGTAGTCCCGTCTGACGAGGAGTCCCACAGTGAGGGAGGGAGACCCTGGGCTGTCCGACGCGCGGCATCTGGCTGCCAGATGCTGCCAGATTCCAGCCTGGGAGGACGGCCTGCAAAGTGTGCTGCCAGCACTGCTGCCGACATGGACGGTTTCATCTTTGTGAAGATGCGTATGGAACGGACCAATCAGGGCGTCGTATCGGGCACACACACACAAACACGCGCGTCGGTCCTTCCCTGTCGCTCTCCCAACAAAACCGAGCTTTGTCAGCCGCAGCGAAAACAAAGCCTTCGACGAAGGCCCAACGAACTCTGTTACGAAGGCTTCGTTGGCGATCATTGCCGTGCGCAGCATGAACCGTGCACTCAGTGGTTGCCAACAGCCTGAGGGCGTATCGCTTATACACAGCGACAGAGACACTGTTGCCCTCCCTCGTTTCTTTGTTCTCTTTTCAGATTATCCACACGCAGGACGATCAACTTCGAAAATCTATCGCCGTTGGGCATGGAAGAAAGCCATGGCAAAACAGAAATAGGTCGCTGTGTTTGTCGGACGGGTGTACAGTAGTAGAGAGAGATGCTGAAGAATCCGACATCGACGCACCCTTCGCTGACGAGTTTCGTCAGCTCCTGGTCTAGATTGCCAGCATGCATAGGGCATTTTGGCTCAACGAACATTACAGTACACGAGGCAGGAAGGATCTAAGAGCAATGTTGTTCCGCAGTGTACTGAAGCACGATTGAGAGATGCCCATAAAGTGCGAATCGCCCATGTCTTTGCATGATTTTGTCACACCATCATGAAACCGTCAACGGCCTGACGTAGAAGAGCCGGTGGTGGTTGTTTTCTCAATAATAAAATTTACCGCGGGACCGACAGTTGCCCGGCAGATCCCACATCCCGTCAACAACGGGACAGAACCCCTTCAAGAACCGTGCGCGACTCCTCGCGTCTGTTTGTTGGCTGCGTCTGGCCTCTGGCATCTGTCCCCACGTTCGACGGTGGCTTGTGTTGTTTTGCCTCGTTGCGTGGATGCTCCAGTGGACACTGGACAAGAAAACACCAAGCGCATTGGCAGGAGCCTTCTTACACTCCGTGTGGAAACGGACTGAGAGGGCTCGAACGGGTCGAACTCTTTCGAGACTGTGTGTATGCTAGTAATTGTAGAGCCCTGGACGTACTCGATGATGGTGGGTAACTCCACGATACGGCACACAAATGTTCTCTTTGGCTCCGCCACATCCGCACGGAAATCGCGGCTGACAAACAAAGACGTCATGGCACTGGCGCTGCCACCTTCCTTTCACCACGATCGGTCTTTGTTGGGGAGGGGCGCAGTTTCAGTTGCTCACTAAAGGAGGCGTGAATCTTGAATACGTACTTAACCAAACACCTACGGTATATCCTCACAACCGAGTGAGTTCGCGCGAGTGCCGTCTGGCGGCGGCAGCGGACGCGAGCATTGCTGGATGCCGGAGCAGCTCCTGCGTGCTGCCGATGCGGCGCTGTGGCTGGATCTGCAGCAGTTGCGTCAGCAGATCGATCGTCGCGACCGAGAACTGCGCGTCCATTCCCCACGCGCGCAGCACGCCGCGCACGCCAACGACCCGCAGCGCCTTGAACTCGGCGCACTCGGACGATGCGAACGGCACGAGCGGCGAGCCCGTGAGCATCATGAAGAGCACAATGCCCAGCGACCACAGGTCGGCACGCACTGGATCATACACGTCACCACGCACGACCTCTGGGGCCGCGTACGCAGTCTTGCCCACCACGTCCTGCGCCACCGCATCAGCGCGTGTGCTCATGCCAAAGTCGCAGATCTTGCACGTGCCGTCGCGGAGGAGAATGTTCTCGAGCGAGAGATCGCGGTGCGCAATATTGTGGTCGTGGAGGAACTGGAGGCCGCGTGCAATCTGGTGGAATTTAAAGAGCGCATCGTGTGCGGACAGACGGCCGCGCGCACTGCTTGTGACGTAGCCGAACAAATCGCCGCCTTCGCAGTGCTCGAGAACGAGGAAACTCAGTCGGCGCTCGACGTGGATCTCTAGCGTGCGTACGACGTGTGCATGGCCGCCGCTCGCATGGAGCAGCCTCGCAACGCGCAGTTCCTGCCGCGCGCTCACGCTGGCCGCGGCATCCGCGGAGCCATGTTCCCACGGGTGAAGCAGCCGTCCGATCTTGACGACACACTGCGGGGGCGAGAAGTTGGCGTTGGCGTTGTTGGCGTTATTGTTGGCGTTGTTGGCGTCGAGGAGCGTCAGGATGCCTTCGGCGAGGTACACGTGCGGTCCGAGTCGCTCGCGCATGCGGAGGCGCTGGCTCATGGGGTTTGGCACGAGCGCGGCCGCGCCAGGCGAGAGCGAGTGGAACGGCGTGCCGCGCGCAGTGTCGACGACGGAGCTCATGGCGTTGGCGTTGGTTTGGGTGTGGTCTTTGCCAGAGTGAATCTGGATGAACATCGGTTGTTGGCGTGTGTGGACTAAAGCGACGAGACAAGGACAACGCAACCCAGAGAAGAGGAGACAGGCCACGGAAGCCGTGAACAGTCGGTGGAGACTCCGCCTTGTGGGGACTCCCCAACTGCACGGTGGGATTCAGGAGAATTACCGTACAGTAGGGTACGTACAGAAAGGCAGTCCCGTGCGTCGCGACACGCGGGTGCATCGATGGGTGCAGCACTTCTCCCCAGCAAAGTCCATCGTTGGTGCTTGGGATCCCGAATCGACGAGTGACGCAGCCAGCGTCTACAGGACGATACCGAGACCGATCACTCATCTCCCCGACGCGGGAAGCCAAAGGCCGACGACGTCACCCTCGAGATTCGACGATGATGCAGTCGGCAGCACCAGAAGTCCATCTTTCCAGGATCCGGAAGGTCTGGAAGCCAGTCTGCTAGACACGCACAAACGTTCTCTATACTGTACTCCCATCGTGTAACAAGTGACTTGTACAGCACCCGACGAGATGAATCCACACCGCCGTTTCCTTCCCGCGTGGGCAATTGCCACGGGCGTTTTGTATGAGCAAACGTGCCGCGTCAGTGGCTGACACCGGCATTCGTCGTCGGCTGGATCGCAGGCTCGCCTTTGCGCCGGAAACTGGGCGAGTGGCAGCTCTCTTGGCCAATCCGATCGCGTGAATCCGTGATGACGTCTCGTTTGTCGACTGTGTCGTCGCCTCGTCGTTCGATTTTTTTTCCTAGACCTCCTCGTCACATTCGTCCTTCGATCCAATGAGCGAGCAGCCACCCGCCGAGTCCGATTCAGCTTCCATCGACACGAAACGTCGTGTACCAACAATGCACCAATGAACGACGCGCAGACAGTGCGTCGTCGCGTTCGGATTAGCTCGTCACGGCCAACGTTTGTTTGGCTGTGGGCCACTGCCAACAAACAGCCTGTGGCTTCAGCTTCCGCCGTGCCAAACTACCTCGTACGGTGCTGGCTGTACTTTACAAAACAACAGACCGTACAGTACGGTACTGTACGGACGGTCTGTGGTTTTGGGAGGTTCTACTGATTGGTGGGGCTGTGCCTTCCAGGCAATCGTGCTGTGTGGTGGTTCTGTCCTTGTCGTTCCATGCCCTAATCGTTGGTACAGTGGCAATCGCAACCGCGAACGTTCCTCGCGCCTGCCACGCGCTGCCTGCCAGCTGCCTGCGGTCCCAGTGGGACTCGCACGGCTGCTGGCGTCTTCCCTGTCGCTTTGGGCGACGGTTGAGTGTCATCCGCAGTTCGAGAATACTGTACCGTCCTGAATAGCAACACAAGGGAGTCTGCCAGCTTTCTGAATTGGAGCCCACGTCTGTCGCTCGTGGCAGTGCCGTGGGTGCCATGCCGTCTAAGTCGAGAAGGCGTCGGTGGTTGGCTGAGTCCAGTACCGGTACAGGATTCTAGATGCGTCACTGCACACGTTGTTGCACGTCGACACTTGCACGCGCCTCGTCATTGGCTCTGGATCTCATCACCAACACATACCGGTAAACAATACACTGGGCGCCGGATCGACTGGATCGGGTCGTTTTATGTGTGGTGTTTTGGGGTTGTGTTGTGTTCCCAACGTTGCGTTCTGTCTCAAATCTGTTCCAAAGTCCAGGAGTCAGATGGAGATCGATGACCATGAATCATAATGTATGTAGCCATATTGGATATCATAAAAGATACACCAGTTAGGCCGAGCGAAAGAAGCGCTCCCAGCTAAACTGCAACGAGAAGTCCGAGCCTGTCACATCACAAAGAAAGAGAACAGTTAGTCACGTTCCAATCCTCCCACAGCTGTCGTTTTCGACACTTCCACGTACCGTAGTGGAACATCACAAAGTGCACCGCGACCAGCACGTACGCCACGAGCTTGGCCTGGATCTGGAGCTGCTGGTTCTCGAGCACGAACGCCATGTGGTGGAGCACACCGACGCCGACGCGCTGACGCTTCAGCAGCGCCGCCAGCATCAGCGCCATCAGCACCGCCAGCGCCGCCATGAGCCCGCTGAACAAGAGAATGTCGTCGTGGAGGTGCGCCATCATTGGGATCTTCAGCACGGCGAGCGCAGGAAACGCACCGAGCGTCGCGAGCTCCCCGTCGACGACCACGACCATGAAGATCGCAAAGAGAACCGGCGCGACGGTCTCGACAAATTTCATGAGCACGAGGTACTCGGTGTTGAAGAGCACGACCAGCGTCTGGTGAAGCGCACGGGTCGTGGCGGTCGCGACGGTCTTGCCTGATGCAGTAGTCTCGTCCGTGCCGGCCACAGGCACAGTCAATGGCACGACTGCCGCTCGGCTATTGCTACTGCTGTTGCTTGCCTTGGTCCCCTCGGGGGCCGGCTGGAACGCTGCCATGGTCTCCAAGTTGTCGACGATCGCAGCGAGCGCACTCGGCAGTGCGTGGCCACCGGTGGCCCGCAGCCGCATGCCACTGAGCACGGTCTCATCTAGCATGGCCTCGGGCTTCTGGAGTGCTTCGACAAATGCCTGCATGGTCTCGTGTCCGCAACGCGGCAGTTGTGCCTCGTCGCGCAGCGCCAGTAGCTTCTTGAGCCGCTTGTTGAGGTGGATCATGCCCGTCAGTGCGTTCAGAAAGACTGAGCCGAGCACCGCGATCGCGGGGCTGTGGTCGTACGCCGCACGCAGCTCAAAGAGCAAGTACAGTGCGACAAAGAACTCGACGCTAAAGCACACGAGCTCGGGTACAAAGTCCTGTGCGTGGCGCAGCAAGAAGCACGCGGCCGTGTGCTTGAACAAGTTGCGGATCGACTGGTAGAGCAAGAACGTGAGCTTCTTGGCGAGCACCTTGGGTGTGAGCTCGACCAGCAAGATCTCAAACGCTGCGAACGCTACGATCAGAGCCATCTGCACGAGGACAAACGCGACGAAGCGTCGTGGCGGGAGCGCAGCCGATGCGGCGGCGGCGGCCGACGTCGACGTTGTCGCAGGGCTGGGCTTGCGGCGTACGAGCACAAAGAAGAGCACGCACCAGACCCCGACGAACGGCGCCATGGCCAATACGAACGTGAATGGGACCGGGAACATCCACGCGCGGCCGACGGCGTAGAGCAACGCGACCATGGCGGCGGCCGTGAGGAACGCGAGCAGTGTGGCTTTGAGTGGCGAGATCGCGTACGTCGGGAGCAGTGCACGGGCTTGGATCGTCACGCTACCGGCAAACGCGAGACTGAGGAACGACGACAAGACCCAGAACGCGTCGTCGTGGTGCCAGTGGAACGGAGTGTACTTGTGCAGGGGGAGGAGCTGGAGGAGGATCGCGAGCACGAGGGACGGCAGCGGCGTGCAGACACAGACGGCCAACGCGCGTGTGGTCGAGACGCGCTGCGTGTAGTCGATGAGTGCGAGCATGCGCTCGATCGAGTACTGACCACGGTGGCTCGTCTGTAGCATGTCATGGGTCGAGTAGTCGGGGATCACGGGCATGTTGAGGCCAACGACAGCGGTGTCACTGCCGGGCTTGGCCGTGGGTTGAGCGGCGGCTTGGCTGTCGGTTGCCCACGCTGGCTGCGGTGGCGGTGGCGTCGCCACGCGCGTCTCGTCTTCCACGGCGTCGGCGTGGCTCATCCTTAGTACTGGGATGAGAGAAACTGCGTGTCGACCGACTCGACCACGGCGATAGCAAGAGTGGGCGTTCGCTCACGACCCGACACCACGTAACAGCACCACAGTGCGAGGCACGATCACGGAGTCGTCGTCGTCTCTCTCGCGCTCTCACGTGTGTTGGAGATGGCGCTCGGCTCTGGGCTGACCAGGCAGACCAGACCAGGACGATGGGAAGCGGTATTAATACCGAGAACGTGCTTGCGTCGAGACAGGCGGGCCTTGTCTGTTCAGTCACTGTGGCAAACGAATCTGTATATATCTATATCATGTCATAGTCGATTGACAAAATACGGTCTCGTCGACTTGATTATGACCCTGATACTTGATAATCTATGTGATCCGATGACATCGGACCACGGAAGCAACCAGGACTCAGAACGCGTGCCTCGCCCAGAACGGCTCAGCACCGTCTATTCTTGGCTCGACGTCTTGCACGACTTTCAACGTAGAGCCCCTTCCAGAGAAACCTTCTACCAACGGGACTCAGTGGCGCTGTTCGGAGCCACGTCAAGAACTCTCTCCTCTCTCCCCTCCTCCCCGTCCTCCCGTCGTTCCTCTCCGCTCTCCTTCCACTGGATGGTACGAGGCGTCTCGGTCGGGCCGTCCTTTCGCAGCCCCATCTTCTAGCCCCATGAGCCGGCGCGTCGCCGTCGCGCTCGACGATGCAGCGGCCGGAGGGGACTGTGGCCACAGCGACCAGCAGTTCGCTAGTGACGAGGAACAGGACCACGACGACCACGATGGCGACCGAATAGACCCGCCACGCGGCAACGCCACTGCCACCGCTGACACGGATCCCAACGATACCGATGCGACCAATTCGTCTCGGCGCATGAGTTCGACCGCGCGCAAGTACTCGGTCGAAGTGCGTTCGATCGCACAGAACCGCCGACTCACGGGCGGCGGCGCGTCGAGTCGCCAGCTTCCAAGCAGCGGAGCCGCTCAGGCACAAGACCGACGACACAGCGACGCTACCCACCAGCAACCACAACCACAACCGCTGCAGCCACCTCCACTGGATCTCGAGCAGCTCCACCGCGAGCGACGACGCAGTACGATCCGCCGGACGTCGACCCGCGCACGCCGATTGGACGATGCGCCCGACTCACTGCGGCTCGAG
>JAADXQ010000409.1:0-13280 GCA_023337915.1 Pythium angustatum | reverse complement strand
GCGCAGATTTTTCGGGACGCTCTCCAGCACGTTCCGGTCGACTACACGTCCGACAGCGACCTTACTTCGCCGGAGCAGCTCGCTGCGTTCGTGGCGGACCATACGAGTGACTTTTCTGCCGGTGACCTCTCGTCGCTGCTTCGAGAAGCTGCCATGGCATCGATGCGCGAGCAGTTTGACGTCCCAGCGATCGCCATCGAATCTATCCACGCTGCGCTTCGAGAACGCCAAGTGCTGCGGATCTCTTCGCAAAACCAATAGAGTGTATCTGTATCGTTTTACGAGGGGTTGGGTCGCGTAGCTGCTAACACAGGCCCAGCTCATCAGTCACGAGAGGGTCGAGACGCAACTGACAGTGAAGTCGTCTCGATCATGCGTGGCGAACGGCGGCGGCCGACGCCACATCTTGGCGACCGGCTCCACGCGCGGAACCGATACAAGCACAACGCACCGGACTTCTACGCGCTGGGCCAGCGGTACCCATCGTTTCTCCAATAGTAAGTGTCGTTCTCTGCTGATGCTGGACACACGCGACAGTCACCAACCTTTGTGGTCTTGGACAGTCTGCGGAACGTCGACCATGAGAAGAAGACGGCGTCGCTGGCGTTCGACGACCCGTACGCAAGCAGGTACACGTATTCGTGTAATGGCGGCTTACGGATGCGTCGATCTGACGTGTCGTATTACTGGTGGCGGTCTAGGGAGCTGACCAAGACCCTGCTGCACCATGACTTTGGTCTGGACTGGACGATCCCCATCGATCGTCTCTGTCCTCCGGTGCGTCGAACCACCCAGCGCTGTACGCTGTCTGCGGTAGAAGTCAATCGATCCTAACACTGCTGTCTTCAATGCGCAGCTCCCGAATCGGCTCAACTACATCCACTGGATCGAAGACTTGCTCTACGACAGCGGCATTGACCCGTTCGCAGCGACCACTGCCGGGATCCGAGGCATTGACATTGGCACTGGGGCGAGCTGCATCTACGCACTGCTCGGTGCAAAACTGAACGGCTGGTCGTTCGTCGCGACCGAGATCGACGAGGCGTCGTTTACATCGGCTGCCTCGAACGTTGCGCGCAACAAACTCGCCAGTCAGATTCACGTCCAGCAGGTCGCGACCACGTCGTTGTTGCTCGAGCCGCTGCGTGCTGCGCCGCCTACGTTTCAGAGCGAGCAGATTCATTTCTCCATGTGCAATCCGCCCTTCTTTGGTGAGATGCACGAGACCGACACGAACCCGGACACGGCCTGCATGGGCAACTCGAGCGAGATGGTCTGTCCAGGCGGCGAGGTGGCCTTCATCGGCCGCATGATCCAAGACAGTCTCGAGCTGCGTGAGCGCGTGTTGCTGTACACGTCAATGATCGGTCGCAAGTCGAGCCTTCGCAAAGTGCTGGCGCTGCTGAGAGAAAATGGTGTACAGAACGTCGCATCGGTCGAGTTTTTCCAAGGGCGAACAAAGCGCTGGGGTGTTGCATGGTCGTTTGCGAGCACCGTACATCTGCGTGATCAGGTACGTTCCTCTCTCTCATGCTTGTCGTGCTGCTGGGTATCATCGTAACTGAAACTCGACGGTTTATTCTCGATAGGCGAAAGTTCTCGGCAAGCGCAAGGAAGCGCACCGGCAACAATCGATCGAATTTCTAGTACCCATGTGGTCGAGCGAAGGTAGGACGTGTCAGTCAAGTCTTGCTATTGGATGTACTCGAGCTAACGTGGCACGCATCGGGTGGTGTGTTGCATGCAGAGGACCACGGTTGCCGTTCACTAGAAGAAGTTGTCGAGCGCGTCAGCGACTATGTTCGAAGCGTGCAGAATCCGGAGGCTGAGCTTAGGATATTGGACTCGTACGCCAACGCTTACAGCGTTACTGTTCCCGGCCATGGTGACGAGACGTCTGGATTTGAGGCTACGATCGAGTGCGAAGCGACCGACGATGCCACAGGTTTCATTGTCACCGTCGAGTTTGAGTCGGGCAAACGCGACGAGTGTTGGCAATTCTGTGAGCGTCTCAAGGCCGCGACGATCCGCTCAGGACGACAATGGAGGAGAAAGCGAAGTACACCGGGCCTGGCTGAGCCTATCGCGGTTGGTAAGCAATGAATGAAAGAAGAAAGCATCATGGAATTCTCCATACATCACAACTGCGTCGCTGAGACCATAGAAAATATTTTCAGCACGACATCCGTATCCGGGAACGGCGATTCTTAGACTGCGGTACGCAGCTTCTCGTCCATCGTCACGATGAACGTCGACATATCTGCGACCGTGTTGCGAATTGGCGCAGCAGACTCGTCGTCCATCCAGTGGAGCGCTTGGATGTACTCGTGCAGCGCTGGCTTAATGCGGTCCTTCTCGAGATGCAGTGCCGCTAAGTTGAGACTCGGGAAGTACCGCACGTCGTACCGCGGCGCCGTTTTGGCCTTCTCAAAGAGATCGACGGCCTCCTGGTCACAGCCTTGCTGGACGCGGACGAGCGCGAGGTCGTTATAAGTATTCCCAAACGTCGGGTCGAGCTCAATCGCGCGCTCGCACTCGACGACGGCTCGATCCAATTCACCGTCTAGATAGTAATGCCAACCGAGATACGCGTGGGCGTCAGCAGTCGGAAAGACCTTGATCGACTCGCGGTAGTACGCTTTGGCAATCCGCGCCTTGTCTGGACCGGCGAGATCGTCATCGTTCAGGATCTTCGCGGCGCCCTTGATCAGCTCAAGAGCTTTGTCCAACGCCTTCGCGCCGTCGGGAGACTGCTCGGCCTTTTCGCGAGCGTACTTGTCCTCGGTGGTAGTGACCCATTGCGGCAGCGAGAGGGTGAGCAGCTCTTTTTCGTGGTCGTCTTTGTACAGCAAATGGACGCGCTGCGAGATCGCCTTGTTCACAGTCATAGCATCGTCGATCGACTTGTCGAGCTGCTCAGGCGCTTGTTTGGCGCGGAACTCGGCTCGAATCGTGGCCACACACGAGACATCGTTCGTGAAAAAGTCGCACTTCCTGCCTGCGCCCCAGTGGACTTCGCGTGGCAAGATCGCCTGATCCGACAAGAAGAGCAGACACTGAAATGAGGGCCTCACGTGCGTCACCAGCCGAGACGTATCTCAGATTGTACCTTGAAGCCCTTGCTTGTATCCAATATCTTGCCGTTGCGCAGAAACGAGCGGTAGAGTGCGAGCACCACCTTGTCCGATCCCATGGTGGAAGTCGACTCGATAAGGTTCCACCTGGTTCAGGCGACTCAGGTAACCATTGGGGTAGCTGAGTCTGAGTCTGATGCGATCTCTGATTGGGGAACACGGCTTGGCTTCGGCGTGCGGGGTGGCTGGGTTATCCAGCGATAGCGGTGACGCTTGATCGTGCACCAAGTATCGCGCATCGGAATAGACATAGATACGATCGGGTTGACGTAGCCGCCGGTATGCGTGGAATCGTGTGGGGCGTCGTATTGTATTTGACGTCAGTAGTACTATTTTGCGTGGGTAGTAAAATAGGAATAGAGAGTCGTTTGGTAGAGATGGGAGATGCCGCTACAGATAAAATGCTTTCGAATAGTAGAAGGGTGGCAGCAGCGATCCCTTTGAGTCAGCTGTCTTCCAGTAGAACGTCAGGCTTCGGGTGGAAGATCGCGTAGTCCAGAGGACTCGGGAGCTGTCGGATCCAGTGAGTCGAGAGAGCGCCACGTACATGGCGTATTGTCAACGCCACCACCATCTGGAGGCCGCAAGTTCACGACAGCGACGGCGTCAAGCGTTTCTCATTGTACGCCGTGGACAGTAATGCCGAAAGCAGGCACAATCGGATAGCCGTTTTTAGACATCGCCGGGTTCACGTGCTTCACAATCCAATAAGCTTGATGTACCGGCATAATAGAATGAGGCCAATATGGGGGAGTCGCGGAGAATCGCGACGTTGAGGCGTATTGACATAGATGTTCAGTGGCTAAATAGGTGCCAGCCAGGTCCCGTCTTGCTGCGCGGAGAAGGTAGTGGCTGAATGTTTTTCCCTGGACACGCATACCTGTCACAACATACTTCAACACTATTCGTATGACACATTCGTCAGAGCGAAATTGCGTGCGTGTACGTACCGATGAAGATGAGGAGGAAGACCAAAATGTGCGACGTCATATTGCCTGGCATCTGCCGGATGAGGGCAACCTCGCTTGGTAGAACCGGGCGTGATAGGCCTGCTGCGATTACGTACACCCTGCGACTCTCCGTGAAGCAACGCACTGCAAAACGGATCGCGTTTGCTTTCGTTGATGTTTGGGTGGCGATGTCCACAGATATTGACTGAAGACGAGACGCGCCGCTCGCGTGTCTCGTCGTCCAAGGTGGACAAGTAGGCGCGACATTCTTCTGTCCAGTTTCCTACCCGCGCGCACGCGAGCCATCGACCCCACTCTGGATCTTGGGCGAAGCGCATGTCCTCCTCCAAGTAGACGATTTTTCTTATGGCACGATACAAAGCCTGGACCCGCTTTTGTGCCGGCGTCAGCATGTTGGCACCAGACTCCGGCTCAAGCGGAGGCTATCCGTTCACAGCCCGGAGCTGGCAGAGGTCGAACATGAGGACAGTGAGGAGTCCACCATGACCATCATCACGATTCTCCTTCGCGTAACCCAAAGACTCCTCCCCCGGCGTCGACACGCGCGATACTCGAGTGGATCCTAAGCCGTTTGCGGCCGACGGTTTGAGGCCTAAATGGAGGCGAGGGCGTCCAAACTGTGCGCTGTCGATAGTCACAGTTCTATCACTGGTGCATTACACAGCGAGCGCGCGGTTGCGAGGAGTTCGCTCGATGATTCTTCTACTAGCGTGCAACGAGCGACTGCGCTGAACAAGAGCGTACGATATGATGGGTGTGTGTGTATCAATGTGCGTACCAGACAGACACTCGGCGTATGAAATGATCATCCCACTAGCGACTCGGTAGCCAACCTAACGTGGCTCTGTGGTGCGAGAATGATGCGATGCGTAGGCAATTCACCGTGGAGTTTATACCGGTATGGCTTGCAAAAGCAGCCGCCCGGTATCCACCGCTTCCGAACTGCCCATCTCACGCACGTAGAGCCATCGGCACTGACGCCAGTTCCTCGCACACATTGAAGTTTCGCATGCATCTTCGTTCATGAGAAAAGCTGGACCGGATAGACCCTCCCCGCCCTCGAGCGTGCCCGCCGTTGTCGAGTCAGCTCTGTGCTGTTCATCTCACGCACGTGGAGCCGTCGGCACCCACGCACGTGTCTAATACCTGCTCAAATGAGCACGCTGCTATTGCTGTGAGGACACACAAAACCTAGCAGCAAGTACCAACGCCTCTTTCCTCCGGGCAACGACTATTGGACCCATCAGGTGGAGGCAGACGACGATGCAGCGATGGGTGGCTCCGCTGGAAGGTGCGCACCAAATTCCATGATAGCGAGCATGTGGCAGCGGCTGAGTTGTCAAACACAGATACCGACGCGCTTAATGCGGGATTCAGTGCAGCTTACTCGATTGAAATCGAGGACGCCGTCTACACTACGTCTGAGATTCCAAAGGGGGCAATCATCGGCAAGTACTGCGATGTCATCGTCTCTCATACCCAACTGACAGTCGAGCAAAAGGACCGCGGCTTCGTGTTGAAGTTTTTCTCGAAAAGCACAAAAGGCAGCCACGCCAATATCGAGGCACACCCAGAGGTTCGCGTAGTTTTGCTTTGGTGGATCCAGCGGCTGAGGCATTTCAATACACGCCTGTGGCGAGTATAGCGGCTGGGGTACCCAGCTCATATAGTTGTATAGTATCGTGTACTATCGTATAGTAGTGGCGCTGTATACACAAGCGATGAATGACACCAACACCGTGCTATGACCCACACGGTGAGGATATGGGTGCAGCAAGACGTGTCGGACTTATCACGTACTGTGGGAACTCACACTGTACGAACAAATGCGATCTATAGACGCCCACAACACCGACCTTTCGTCGATCATACTCGTCGGTGAGCGATGTCGAACAGGAGAACTCGAGCACGCGTAATGACGGCAGCTGCTGTGTACAAGGTGAGGACTGTTTACAGACACCGTGTGACTAAGAGAGTAGTGGCGCGAACCGATGGTACAAGGCGAGGGTCGTGTTGGCGAGGCGCTTGAGTTCGATACCGTCCTCCAACAAAACCTCCAGATCGGGGCGGAAGAACTCAGAATCATCTCGTATTGAAGGCGAGCCAATCAAGTGCAGACCGCGGCGTGTGCGAACCCGAGGTAGTGACACGTAGAGGGCGGGGTCAACACATCTTACGTGGGGGCGCAAGCTCGTCACCGCGACGGCATCTAGCGTCTCGTCTTACACACCATGCACCAGTGTCACAAACGCTAGAACGAAGGAAAACCCGCGAATTGATAGCGACGATCCTTGAAGCTTCATGGACGCTGATGACCGATGCATAGGCATCACAGACTCCGGCAAGTGGCTTGGGATCGGTGGATAACGTATCGACGAGGGACAGCCTGATGATATCGATGTAAATGTTCAAAGGTTGACAGGACGCCATCCAGGTCCCATCTGACGGCAGCGCAAAAGTCGTTCACGCGTCCCAGTCGATGTGGCGGACAGTTCCAGATGCCTTGTTTGCAATACCTTTCGACACGCAGTGGTTGGCCTTCACAGCATGCCTGGTCGGCGAAAGTGCGTCAGTCTAAGAGACGACTTGTGTTGGTTCAGGGAGGCACTCACCGAGGTAGAGTTGAAGGATGAGAGGGATGTGGCCGGTCTTGCTTTCTGGAAGTAGACGCAGGAGGGTAGCCTCAGTTGCGCGATGCAAAAGCTGGGCTGGGACCAACACCTTACGCTCAGATCCAAAGCACCGTACAGCGACCGTCACAGCCAACTCGTTGGTCGCGGCCCGCGTAGCGTTGCATGTCAAGACCGCCTTTACCCAGACGCGGTTGCACCAGGTGCGATCACCACGATTGATATAGCCACATTCTTCCTCGTCGAAGAATCACCGGGCGAGTTGATCGCAGACGCAGCTGCGAATGGGACAGCAATCACGCACAGCACAGTTGTCCATTCAGCCACCCACAACTACCATACAGCCGGGGCCGGGCCGTCGGATGCCACCGCGATAGCTAGGAAGTCCACGTCGAAGGACATACATATGAGCAAATCGGGCAGACGGTGAGTACGGCGAATGTTGAATCGACGAACAGCGCAAATGTGGCTATGGATGACGACGTCGAGCTAACTGAATCGTTATCCCTCGACGAGGCATTAGCGGCGAGATATAGAGTCGCGCTAGAGCACGGCAAGGTTGCAGGCCGCACGCAGGGGGAGCAGCGAAGCGGGCGACATACAAAATCTCACCTGTTTTTTGCTCCGCCCTCAATTGTTCCACCAACTGATACGATCGCCATGATCGAATGCACTCCCGCACAGAACGCCGGATTTGAGGATGCACAGTAATAAGCCAATCGTCAACACACAACATGCGCTATATCGTGTCCAACCATATTCAAACGAAATCCCCGTACTTCAACATAAAAAGTACGTATTGCTACTGTCGTACTATGTAGGTAGGGAAGAAACCGCGATTTGGTGTTTATCAGACGAACCATCTCTAAACGATCACTTCCTGGAGTGGGCAGAGAGTGGGCAGAGAGTGAGCCGATACACCGACTCCACCCAGTCCGTAACAACCTCTCCATTAAAAACGTGATATTGCTACACCCAAACCAAACTTCTTGTTCAGCCCCCTCAACCCCTGCCGCATACCATCGGACTTGCGGAGCGACTCGCGCGACGATCGCTGTGCGGTCCGAGACTCAGAAGGGCCGAAGCAAACCGAGAACGCTGTGAACAGCTCATCGACCGAGTCGGCAAGGCATTTATGTTGCGCCACATGGGGTGAATGCAGACAACGCTGTTTATGGTTGTCCCAATTAAAAGGGACGTTGGACCATACGCACCTGGGCGACTCAACCATCTCACTGAACAGTGCTGTCACCAGTCGCTCTCACTATTGGCGCAAGCGCTGCCACCCCGATCGAGATTTTCGTGTTACGAGGCACTCTGACTGGAGGTTTAAAACGGGGGAATATTCCTGGAAAGGTTTCTATTGGCTGAGATAAACAGGAATGCAACGGAAAGAAAAACAGCCAGCATCCAGGTTCTAGAAGCAGGTTCGAAAACTTTGGAGGAACGCCGATGGATATGTGAGCTGACAACTGCGCGTGCTCGGCCCGTACAGGCACGAGTCGTGCACCGGTTATTCTGAAAAGACTGCATGCCTAACACTAACAGTCTCGATTGTTTTAGGTCTTTCGCTGACTGACGCAGTCGTAAAAGCTCGCGGTCCAAGAAAACCACCGTACGGAACATACTTGAAGTACGCTCGCACGATCAGTGCGTCGAGGCCCAACTGAGCGAGGCATGCCGACTCGAATCTATTTCAACCGCTCCAAGATGATAGTGAAAGAAGGCAGTCCGTGCCGAGCAGTTGTCGATCCCGCTCGAGTCAAGATGTGAGTGACTGGTACATTCTCATGAGCTGGTATGGATGCGTCTCATAAGTCTATGCCACGTTCAGATTCAAGGCCCACATAGCGTGAAACTGTGACGTACAAGCACGAGAGAATCTCTTCAGTTCGACTACTTGAGCTTACAAGTCGTGTCGTTCGTTGTTGAAGCGGTCAATGCGCTTCTTGTACTTAAATCAACCCCAATGTGGTCGTCTGATAATGTGAGTACTCCTTCTTCCATCCGAAAAAATATGTACCACCACACAATGACACTATTTTATGTACCCAGATCCTATCCGCACAAACTGCTCTCAAGTGCACCTACAAGAGCTACATGCTGTCGAGTTGACAATGCTCACACTTCATCGCTGTTCTCTCGCTGCGCGGCCGCTTCGATTTTAGGCTCGCCGTAGCCCGGGTGCCAACTCGATCTTTTGGGCCAGGGCGACGTCCGTCAACAAGACGAGACGGGTTCAAAAGTTGGGACCCTGGAGCAACGCTTCACAGAGACACCTGGAAAGGCACTCATGTGGCCTTTCGTCGAGAAGTTCAAGGTGTGTGACGGGGATGTTAATCATGTGGAGCACGAAGTCGGTCAATTTGGGTCTGCTCGCCAGGGTATCTACATATGGACCGTTCAGCTCATTACTGGCGGCACGAAGAAGTACAATGTTCTCGATTTCGCCATCGGAATTCGATGCGCCCATGTCAGGGCCATGTCTGGGGGCGCGATACTCACTTTCGCACGTGTGGTTCAGACTGAATGCAAAGGGCCATTCTTTGTTGGTTGTGTGTTGCTCTTTGGAATGTCCCCAGCCGCGTCTTGGTTGATCCTCAGGCATTGTTTCTGGTGATAGCTGTGGTATATGACAGTGTGAGGGTTGAGTGCAGCGCGGTGTGTAACTGCTCCCACATATGAATCGAATGACAGGTTGGACTCTCCATCGTTGCTTTTGCGATGGTCCTGGAACACGCTCTGAGAGTGCGATGAACGCAAGCCCTTCCAACGAAGGCCGTAAAGAGAGAGGTCGATGCCAACAGTTTGTTACTGCATTGGCTCTTCACAACAGGAGTGCTGTGTGAATGAGAAAGACCGTCCCATGGATTCAGTGACCCGAAGTGCAAAAGATTTTCACGACTGTCAAGTGGGTACAGGTATGTGACATAGCGCATGGCGCTGAGAGCACTCACCTGCGGTAGGCGTCGCGAGATAGGTTGTTGGTCGATAGGGAAGGCCAGTTGAAGAGACTAGTATGGGTCGGTCTTCGTGGGCCGGTCCCGTTCCGACGGGACCGCACCCGCGGGCCGGAGAATAGCCCCCACCACATTTACGTATGGTCGGTGCGGCGGTGTAGCCGCCATAGGTTCGCGGGGGGTGCGAACTTCCCTAGGTGCGGATGAGTTGGATAGCTACCAGTAGGTTCGGGAGTCAGTGTCACTACTTTAGTGACTCGGTTAAGTACTAGGCCCCACGTGGCGCTCGTCCAACAATAGACTCTGCTTTTTGCCGTCAACCCCAAGTCCCCAGCCTGCCGGAGAGACCAAGCCAAGTACCAAGGAGTTCCGCAGGTACGTCTGAGTGTGCCAGTGTAGCTCTACTGTCCTAGGCCGGTCACGTGTGTGTGTGCACGGTATGTCATTGAGAGTGTACCTTAGCGCGAAAACCCTAAGCTTCTGCCAAGAGGCGTGGTCAACTCACGGCCCCCCGGCACTTTATATCTGAGTGCGCTTGTTGTACGGTTCCCTGGGACGGGTACATTTCACATCAACTGGTGAGAGAGAGGAGTAGAGAGAGAGAGTGCGTTGTAGGTGGATTCCTCCACACTGGAGAGAGAAAAGAGGAGTTGCTGACCGGTGCTCAGTCTATAGACCGGCTCAGGCAACTATCACCCTATCTTGGAGTAGTGTGAGGCGATTAGAGTCACTCGTACTGAATCTGTAACTGTCTAGCTACGGGCGTAAATCCTAAACGTTTTGACAAAGGGTACACAACGTGAGATACTAGCCGACTTGTTATATACTTTGTGGTCCATGTAGCGCTACCCCTTCGCTGAAGAGGACCGGGTCTGAGGATCAGCACTACAAACGCGCTTTTCTCAATCCACTGTATCACAGATATGTCAGTGAAACTACAACCTATCTTAAAAAGCGCCCACTGCCGTTCCTGGATCGCGACGACGAGGCGATCTCGGATTTCCTCCCCACTCCGTCTGCAAACCGCAAGTTGCGCGCGCTGCTCGAAAACCTCGGCAAGGTAGAGTCTGTGGCCAAGAGCATCTAGAGTCCGACCGTCTCAATGTGGGACGTTCGGACCCTGTGTCATGCTCTCATCACAGTCTCCCCGGAGTTTGTGGAATATCTGGGTACGTTGCCATTGGTTCTATCCGCTACCGAGTTTGTGTTAGAACTGACGCCGAGATTTTCTAAGACAAGCCCTTCAACGCCAGCATCGTCAAGATCCACCTCCACCTGCTCACGAAGGCAGAAAAGGCTGCACTTCGTGGTCTAGTGCGTGGTGGCGCCACAGATGCCAACGATGCCGACCTCAGCTTCGCAGAACATACGCTCAAGCGGGGGAAGCTCCCGATCTCGTACGCGCTCACGGAGACTGTGGAGCCGACGTCGAACCCCACCCGTTCTTGCTGAGTCCAACGAGTACACTCGTCGTCGAGCGGCTTTTCAGTCAAGCGACTGCGGCGATCGGACTCCAGCGCAACAGCCTCACTCCCCTCATGCCGAGACAATTTGTTTTGAAGATTCACTGCGAGCGCTGGACCGCCCAAAGCATCCAAAAGTGCCTCGAAGAAACCACAACCACAGACTGAGCGCATGGCGCTTTGCATTATAATGCAATGTAGTGATTTCTGGATGTTTTCCACATCCATACACAATTGATTCCGGAACCTCGCGTGAATCCATTTTTAGTGACATCATCGGCAGCCCTACATGACCGATAAAGGGGGGGCGAATTCGTCAGCCACGAAATGAGTAACTGATAGGCGACACGCGGCATCCAGCATGTTGCCCTCTCAAACTCCTTGCATCCCCTGTCAGGAAGTGAACCAGTCGGGGAACGACTACACCCAGGAACTAATGCACTGATCTGTTTTTCGAAGTCTCTCTGGCGGTATGTGTGATGGCCGAACGATCAGCACCAACAACATCAACGCCCTAGGAAGGATCACAAGCAATGCGCTCAAAGCATACGAAATTTTGGCAAACAACTGAGTTTCTAGGAATTGGGATACTGAGGGTAAAGTGGCGCTCGATGAGACGAAGGGACAATTATCTACTAGGGAGCAAGGAACGTTGTACCAGAACCGCCAGTACCCACCGCCGACAAACTCTTTGACACAACACGGGTACTGTAATAGTGACCGAATCAGTGCTTTGGTCTACACTAGCGAACAATAGTATCCTAACGACGCTTTGAGGTTTTGGGAAAACGCGATCAACGTTGTGGGAGCCGCCGACAGCGCAAAAGCAAACTTGGGGAAACGCAAAAAAAACCGTTGTCGAAAATCGATTCCGAGCCAAACGCCTAATGTCGACCGAGCGCGGCTTCGACGAAAGAGAGAGCGAGTGGGGTGAGAGCGACGACGGAGGCGAGTGGAGCGACGGTTCGTCGGCCGCTAGCGCTGATGGCAGCGGGACGATTCGGCAGCCGACGATGGCGGTGACGACGACGCTCCGTTGTGCTGCTTGAAAGAGTGTTTGAAGGCTCGAGCAACAAAGTACAAGGCGCTAGTGGCGATTGTGAGGGCCATGGCGAAGTCTGAACGAGTAACTGCAATACTCATGACCATGAACCTGTCGGCGCTAGCCGCAGCGAGTACAACGGTACCGTCAGAGGCTTCGCTTATTTTGCGCCCGTTATGGGGCCCGTGCGCAAAGCCGCTTTCCAACGCGTGTTTGGAATCGAACATTCACGCTGTACATGAAGCGCGCCTTGGGTGACGCTGTGCACATGAAGCCCCGCGGCAACATCGGCAATCCGCATGCCAAGACCATTGGCGATGGAGCGGTTGCCGATGGCTGGCCGAGGTCACTGCGTTGCATGGCGAAGTTGCTGGTGTGCGCGTTCGTCGTGTGGACAAGGCAGATGGTGTCGTGCGGCTCGTGTTGAGAGCAGAGGACTTCACCCTTCTTCCGCCCACATACACTTGAAGTTTTCGGTACAGCGAGTTCAAACGTTTTTTGAGCGACGAGTCCCCTGACGAGAAGGCTTGCTTGAGACGTACATTCAGCCGCATCGCACAGACACACTGCCCCAACCTCCGCATTCGTGCTCCGCGCGACAACATATGCGACATTTGCTGCATCTTGCGCTCAAGAATGCCACGAGAGGTGACAGTGAAGGAAGCAGAGGCGTTTGCTAGGCACGTATCGGACGCGCGCGGGGTGAGGTTCGTGGGGTGTTGTCCATCCATAGTGATACCTTTGTATGCGTGCCATCTCACAGTGATACCTTTGTATGCGTGCCGTCTCACCGTGATACTTATGATTGCTGCGTGTACTAGGTCACACTTCAAGAGAAAAAGATTCAGATTTTTTTCCCTTGAAGTGTGACCTAGTACACACACTCCACGACTCTCCCTGGGAAAGTCAAGTTCTGTGAGTAGTCAATGGTATGAACCAATTGATCGTCGCTGGCATCACTAACATTAAATGTTACATTAAATGTTAGTGATGCCAGCGACGATCAATATATGTTACATTAAATGTTAGTGATGCCAGCGACGATCAATTGGTTCATACCATTGACTACTGACAGAACTT
>JAADXQ010000408.1:0-13301 GCA_023337915.1 Pythium angustatum | reverse complement strand
TTGAACAGCAGCGTCGCGAGCGTGGACGGAGACCGCGTGGAGTCGGTCGAGTCGGGGTTTCCAGCCATTGCAACCTGCTTTGATCGTGCTGTGAGGTATGCATGCTGGTCGACGCGCGCATCGTCCGACTCTTGCATCTATGTCAGTACAGAGTGACTGAGCGCTGGAGACAATCCAGCACAAGATTTGTCCACGACACGGCGTACCGGACACGCTGCCATGGTGTCGAGCACGCATCCCTAGTATAGATAGCACCCCGTCAGTTTGTCCTGTCCTCACCAACAAGGTGGCACGCAGCGTACGTTCTCCACAAGCTTGTGCACAGCGGTCTCGGGGTTCTCGTGGAGCGATGCGAAGAGCTCCGTGCTCTCTGCGCGCAGGAAATCCAGTTCCGTCGCGGTCAAAAACGACGGCAGTACGACGTATCCGTGACGTGCAAGCAGCTCACTGGATGCCGAGGTGAGCGGTGTATCTGATGGTGTGGCGGGGGCGGTTCGACGTGGCTTCTTGCGGGCAGGCGCTCGAGCGCCGTCGGCTCCCTCGAGATCGGTCGTCGTCGCCCGCACAGTTTCCCTCTCGTCCACCATTCGAACTTTACGACCTGAGACCATGGGAACTTAGTGAAGAGTTCCAAAGACCATCACTCATTCTCACACGTCACAGATTTGTACAGGCATAGTTCTGTTACTTGGTCGCGTCCTGGCCGTCGGAGGATCGCTCCGACAACTGGAAGCGCGATGTAGAGTGCCCGCCCATCCAGTCAAGGGGTACGACGTCGCCCATGGGGGACTGTGCTGTCTCGACAGGGTAGATCTCGAGTGGTGTGTGGTACTCGAGCGTGCCGCGGATCAACACGAGCTCGTCTTCTTCCGAGCGGATCGCCTTCCACACGAGCCGCACGCTCCACGTCAAGATTGTATTGAGCCGTCCGACCAGGAAGGTCGACGTACGAATACTCACGTTGAAGTCGCCCCACTCAATTTCGACGATCGTGCGGTCGCCGAGGGCGTCGTAGGAACTAAAGAAGAGCGAGTACACGATCCACGCAAGGCCGACCATGATGCCGATGATCACGGGCGTACCGTAGATCTTCTTAAAGTGGAAGCGCTCGCGCGTCGCTGGCAGCAGTGCGTCCCACAGTAAGACCCAGTGGAACCACTGGACCCATGCGAGGAGCGCAAGGCACCGGTAGTCCCACCAGAGCATGTCGGCGAGACACAGGCAGCCGATCGAGAACTGAAACGACGAGAACGCAAAGTCAAAGTTTCGTGTCAGCGCCCGCAGGACGTTGCGCTGGCAGCTCGCGAGGAAAGGCACAAAGAAGAGTGTCGTAGTGACCAACGAGAGAGCCGGCACGAGCAGTTCGAATGTGCCGCGGGCTGTGCCGTTTGGTGTGCCGTGCGATGCCGGCAAGTACATGGTGAACGCGCCGGACACGAGACCAACGACCCCGCAGAGAAAGTGGCCTGTCGAGAGGACGGGATGGAGTTTCTTGGCAGGCGTCCACCTCGGCAGCAGCGTGTTCCGGAGGTCGAGGAACGCAAGGGTCGGCGTGATGATGGTCATGCGCTGGCGTACGTTCTTGGCCAGTGACGGACTACTGCCGAGACGTCGAGACGGTAGCGACGACGAGGCAGAGAGATGGCGCTGCGTCGACTGGCTTGTCACTGCACCGTTACGAGAAAGGTGCGGGGTGCTATCACTTGATAGCAGTGTCGATTTTCGTCGAACCGACGATCGTCGACTGGATCGCGCCGAACTCACAGGCGCAAACACACGGAGCTCGTCGCTCTGGCGGCGACTGGAGCGTTGAAACGACACAAAGCGACTCGATCGAGGAGCAGTAGGATCCGATGTAGCTTCGCCAACGTTGAGCTCGTACTGGTCGTCGTGGTCGGCCCCGCTTGCCTCACGGACCGACTGGTAGGCTTCGTACCGACTGCGGCCGTCGACGTCGTTGGCACGCATGCGCTGGAGCACGAGATCACACCTCAGCACGCTGCACGGCAGCACACGGTCCTGTAGAAAGTCGCGTCGGAGGATGTGGAGCCTTCGGTACGTTTTCCGGACAATGAAGATCATGAGCGTCATGTTGTTGTTCAAGAACGAGTTCGCGAGCGTGTAGTGGATCTTGTTCGCTGGGATGATAGTGTGGAACCGCGCCGGGTCAATGTCGACGGTGCGTGTGGCACACACGAGAATGATGATGCTGATTGCCGGGACCCAGAGTATGCACGACTTGGTGGCCGTGACCACGGTGCGGAAGTTGGCGTCCATGAGGATCACGAGCTGTGTGATAAGGAAGCAGACGATGCAGCCGGCGGCACGCGAGTCGTTGAAGAGCACGGCCGCGATGGCCCAGTTCGATGCGTTTGTGAGCGTGAAGAACCAAAACTCGTGCTGAACACGCAGTTGCTGCAGCAGCTCGGCACTCATGAGCAGGACCGAGAGCACAAACACAGGGACACAACCGAGCGCCATGATCGGCGTGACAATGCGGCCGACGGCAGCAGGTGCCGCCCACATCGCAAAGACCACGACAATACAAGCGCGGTTGAGGTGGCTGAAGTAGTGGAACGACGCGCGCATGTACTTCATGAAACGACGGTGCCGTCGCGGCGCGAGCAAGCGAGCCGCTGGTGTGTCGAGCAAGTTGACGATTGGCGGGATGCGCCGTACACCGATCTCGTACATCCATTGGAGATCCGAGGCGATGCTCTTGGTGCTGCCGTTGGCGTTTGGGACGCCGCGTCGCGTGAACGTGCTAGCCGCAGAGACCTTGTACCGACCACTTCGAGCGGGATGGAGCACCATGGATCAACTGATTAGGAAGGGCCGCCACTGCCGAAGCGGTCCCAGGACTACAAGTCGTACCATGCGTGATCACAGTCTGGCCGTCCCAGTCTGAGAGAGCTTCTGGTGGGTAATTTTAGAGCACAACAAAGGATATGAATAGATCATGATCTGATTGTGCGTTAGCTGGCGTGTCTTCAACACCAGGAACTGGTGTAGGCTAGGCTACCGCTATGGTCACGTTCCCCACGTCGAGCCGCATCGCTCTATCGACTGTGCAAACGAGTATCACGATATTACGCCTTGGGGAGCTTGGTGAAGTCCCAGTTGCACGCCCACACGCCGTTCGTCGGGATGCAGTTGGCCGGCACCGGCGCTACGCACTTGCCCGTCTCCTTCACATACGCGACTTCAAAATTTGCGACGTCATCGACAAGCAGAATTTCGGCCAATCAGCAACGACAAGCCGGAAACCAGACCGCGGGGCCCTGAAGCACCCCCGCATTAACACCGAACCCAATTCGAACACTGACCAGTACCGTTGCGTACAACCAATAGTATTGTCAGTAACTGGAAACGGTTTCTAAACCCAGGTACCAACCGCGACGGAACTTCGCCCACGCGAATATGACGGACGCCGGATGGATGCCCGAGAACCTCGCGGCGCTCCTCGGTTGCCAACCGGATGACCCGCAACTTACCGCAAGCGTCAGCACGGCAGCAGCCGTAACGCATCTCATCGGTACACGCGCGATTAGTGAACGCCGAGCTTTGCTCATTGTGAAGAACGGTCGGTGTGACGAGTGCCTTTGTGAGCTGGGTAAAGCGGTCGACCCCGACGCGTGCCTATGCGCATGCCACTGTGACTGCTGTTGTCCCCCCCTCTTCCATTGCGTCACAACCTGCAGCTGCAAGTGTGACTGCCACTGCGACCCGAACTCCAGCAATGATGAGTCGGTGTCCGACGATGAGACGGAGGTCGACGCGGCCCAACGAACGCCTGACAGTCAACCACCAAGCGCAGCGCAGGCGCCTCAGCCATTCGACGAGACCGTCGCCGAGACCGCAAGTAGTGTCAACACCATCGCCGTTACGACGGGGTCGTACGACGACGCAGTGATGACGGCATCGGACGGAGAGGCGTCATCCGACCGTCCCGATACTGGAGAGAACGGGGATGCTGACGACGCTATGACCGGAACCGCACCGATCAGACAAGCCCTCGACAAGCTTCACGCCGGGCAGCTCACGGCTCTTCTGGTGAAGTACCTGACACGTACGGACGCACAAGCAGAGCTCAACAGTCGTGAAGTTGCCAAGGAAATTTTTGTGCAGCAGTACAACATGATCAAACCAGTGGAGAACCAGTCCTCAGGGGCTAAACCGAACGGAGACGCGAAGCAGAAGAAACCGGCCAATCCGCATCTTCCAAGTCTGCGTCCCGACGAGGAAGACCGACTGTATGAGCTTCTGCACACCCTGGTCAACGACCTCAAGCAGTCACCAGCCCGCCTGGCCGCGGCAATCAAAGATATTGCGGTCGCCGCGGCGAGATCGACGTGGTCGCTCAAGAATATTCTGGATCAACGCTTGCGTTCCGCCAAGACACCGAGAGCGCCGCCCGTGAACGTTTGGACACGAGCAGACTCCACCGCGACGTTTGTGGAACGGCAACATGGTACGGACGTCTTCCGCTTTGACGATGCGGTCTTTTCTGCCGAAGAAATGAGCAAACTCCGGGCCATCTGCTATCAAGAGCACGTCTTTGCTGAGAGCACGCGCGCACCGACGGCGGATGAGTGGGTGGTCATGATGGGGATGATGAGCGGGTCCATCATCGCCGGCGCCCTGCCCCAATTTCTCAAACGCTGTTGTACGCTGCTCCAGATCGTATGGCTGCACGACGAAATACGCACTAGGGCCGAAGGTGAGGTCTGGGTCCAATTACCAGTTTTGGCGAAGATGTACAACTACAACCAGTCGACTCGACGGCTCGTAGAAGCTTTACGCCAAGGCGCTGCGCACCAGAAATGGACGGACACCCGTTTTGAGACAATGCTCAACTCGGTTAAATCCATCGCGTACAACAAGACTCTGCACTCCATCCACTTCTTCTTCTACACGAAGCACGAAGCGACGCAGTGGGAAGGGATGCCGATTCCCTTTCGGGCATCGAAACTAGTTCTCCGTAACCCCGAGACCAAACTCCGGCGCAGCGCCAACGCCACCGGTCTCCCGACTGACGACGATGATGGACTTGTGAACGATCGATACCAAGCTCACCACCAGACGCGCCTGATCAACGTTCCCAGAACGCTCGATTTGTCAGCAATCATCGCTTTTCTTCAAGATATCTCCGGCAACAGTTTTAAGTCCGGCACTCCTTTGGATACGTACGGGCCTCACGCCGAAGGCTCACTCATGTGGGACTTATTCGCGCACAATGAGCTCTGCCCGGAAATTCTCCGGGATATCCATCGGATTAACTGGAACGGGCACCTCATCTTGCTTCAACACCGCCCAGACTCTGGACCACAACCGTGCTTTCAGTGCGCGCGTGTTGGGCATCAGACGGCCACATGCCCGACCCCGGAGGCTGACTGGAACACGACGACGCTCACAGTCACAGCTCAAGAGGCAGCGAAGTACACGAAGCGCCACCCGCCGTGGAAATCTATGGAGGATGTGAAACGTATCTTTGCCAGCTTGATCCCAGCGACGACGACCACGGATACCAAGACGACCGCTTCAGCCACCGAGGCCGACGCAGCGTCCGGACTGAGCGGTGAGGAGTCGGCAGGCACGGCCACGGACAGTTCAATGAACGATGGCACCGTCGCCGCTGGCTCTTCGACAAGCGGCGAGCAAGACAATTCAAATTCCACGAACGCCCATGACGCGGTGGGCCAGTCCGCAGGGGAGCCGGGGAAGGCTCCGACTGGTCAGCAGCCACCACCAGTGAACCACACGCGGGACAGCAATCCCGTTCAGCGAGACGACTCGGCACCAACAAGCGGGTCTCACCAGACGGAGACGCAACAACAGACCAGTGGCACAGTCGGTCCATCGAAGAAACCACCGCAGTGGCAAACTGCTAACAAGAAAGCCAAGAAGACCAGCAGCAAACAAACCCAGGCCCATACAGTGCGCGACAAGAATACCACCAGTCCTTCCAACTCTGGTTCGACGTCAGTCAAGAACGGAAACCGTTTCACCACTCTGGTTGTGCTTGATGACGACGACAGTGATGATAGTGATTACGAAGATGAGAAATACGATACCAACAAGAAGCAGCATCAAGGAACTCCACCCAAGCCCATTGACCTCACAAGTGAACCAGGCTCGCAGTCGTCGGATGAAGTCGAATTGGCCAGGGCCCTGCACGTTTCGAATCTGGAACACGCGAGAGTCGCGTTGCACCGTCTGGCGAACGAAGACAAACCCGAGTTCGCGAGCGAGACAGTGGAAGCGGCCGTAGCGCGCGCTCGGCCGAACATCGGCACGAAATCGTCGATTCCCTGGATGCTCGAAGCGATCAATGGACGCCTAGTCGACACGCCCGACAACGGCAATTGTCTTAACTACGCGTTTACGGAAGCGCTCTGGCAGAAGGCATTGAAGGCTACCGACGACGAAGAGACCATGATCGATGCAGTCCGTTTGTTCAAGTACGCTCTTTACGAAGCTCACATGGCTACGCCAGCAGCGGTCCACAAGAACACGCATGTGACGGCGATGCTGAGTATTACCGAAGGCGAAGCCGCCGACTTGACACAAAAAGAACAGGATGCTCTGGTGAAGACATTCTACAGTGATCTGGCCTGCAGCGATTCGGCGCTGAATAATGTGCTGCCTCGGCGACTCTGGGGGCACCTGGATGCTATCCGTATGGGAGCGGCGGCACTCGACTGCACCGTGTTCCTGATCAGTGAACATACGGACCGGACGAACTGCCATTTAAATGTATTCCGTCGCCAGCGTAACAAACAAGGAGAGGAGTTCATCGCGATGTCCCAGCCTGGTGTGAGCGGGTGGCTCGACGAATTTGAAGCAGTCGGGCGTCGCACCGGGCAGGCGCCGATCGTCCTCGTTCACGCCAACAACCATTATTCCAGCGTACTCCTCGACCGCCATCAACCCGCCACGTCAGGCAATGCCCCCAAAAAATTGAAACCAGCAGTACTCAGCGATATTTGGCAACAGACCTCGCTCGACAACGTGATCGCAACGGCCGCGTCCAAGCACCGCAAAGCGGCAGCCTCTCGAACCAACCGTCGCGCAGTGCTCGAGTCAGACGCGAGTATTACGGCGCCTGACCTCATTGGTTTTCTAACCGACGAAGGATGGAACGCCGGAGAGAAATCCGAACTAGTCAGCATCCTCGTAGCCGGGGCAGTGAACGTTCGCGAACTGCTTACTTTCTCGACGACGACGCCAGGGTCGGAGCCAGCGCTTTCGCCTGAGTCGACGCAAGAGTCTGCAGGCTCGGGGACATCTCTCTACGAGACCGACTCCGACAGTAGTGACGACGATACAATGTCCTCACAGGCCTACAGTCTGCCCAGTCAAGGCAGCACCGACTACGGTCAATGGGCCACCGAAATCTGGGAACCTGTTCGTGAAACATGGCTCCACCAGTTCGCGGAACCACTTCCAGAACTGACTGACTCGGCTGGCCTCCTCAAGCTCGCTCTGCGCGCCCCAGAAGACCTGTTTGAAGCCGGTCGGTGGTGCTCGAATGCTTTTGCGTTGCTGGATCACTTCACGACGGACGCCATCCGGGCATGGATGGCACGGTATTGGCTGGAGCACTGTCTGACTGCACTGCAGCAGGTCGTTCCACAACTTCCAGATCCAGGCGACAGGCAGAAATTGCTCGACTGGATCGAAGCGATCCGTTCGGAGCCGCAAGCACATTCGGTTGGCCTTAGAATGTGGCGCAACAAGGAGAATTGGAACATTATCCGGCAGCACCTCCCTCTGTTGATCGAAGGCGAGCGAGCAACACCAATGATGACACCCAAGTACATGACCAAGTATGCGTACATACTGTTGCTCGATCATTTATTCCCGGACCTCGCGAAACACTTACTCCAAGCGGAAGGGGTGGCAGATGACACGAGCCCGGTATCTATGATCGACGCATACCGTCGTGCCCCGACGTTCCAAGCCGTTCTAAGCACAGCAATGCAGAAGCGTAGCTGGGGACCAGTGTCGGCACATATGAACAGCCTGCAGATGGACATCGCTGAGATGCCCACCCGTCAGTATTAAGGGCTCGACCTCGGATACTCTCGAAACTACTACTGGAACTACGCAGCCGGCGAAGCAGGTCCAGATCGGAAACTGGCTGACCAGTTTCTTCGACCCTACCCAACGGCACCCGCAGTCACCAGCACCAGGCAATTTCCCAAATCAACAAATCCGCGGCATTCTAACCCAGAACGTTCGCGGATTCAAGCAACAACAAAAAACACAAGACACGTGGATGGCAGGATGGAAATCCCTGATCCGCGGGAGAACCATCACATGCATCGCTTTGCAAGAGACACATGTCTCATCCGAAGATGAGGCCGAGGAGTTGGCCAAAAAGTGGAGTCGCATGTGGGGCAAGAGTCACGACCCACAGCGCCCCATATCTTTCTGGAGTATAACATCGCGCAAAGCCGGAGGCACTGCCTTTCTACTACACCCGAAGATGATGGAAGAAGAATGGCGACGGCAGGAAGACTTTGACGATGGTGGACGGTGTTTGGTGATCGAAACAGCGGACGCGCGTATGGTCAACGTGTATGCACCGAATTACTTCCATCAACGTGAACGGTTCTACGATTGGCTAGCCACGCGGTTGACTGTCAGTCCAAAACGCACTCACGTTCTCGGTGATTTCAATTGTGTCTTGCAGAGCGCGATTGAACGCGTTGTCATGGGCAAATGGGGACCACCGCGCAGCGAGAGTCCTGCTTTGGAGCGGTTCCTCGACAAGCATGGCCTCTCGGACGCTCTCACGCACGACCCGACGCATCGGGCTCCAATCACAACGATCACGTACTGGCAAGGACCATCCGGGGCTCGCCTTGATCGCTGTTATGTGTCCCACCGCCGATGGGTCGTGGCCACTGAGAATCTGATCCCACATCAACCAACGGATCACTGCGGAGTGGTAACGTGGTTGAGAGATCCGGAGCAATCCATCCCACGACGCCCACTCGAGAAAACCGTCTATCCGATCCGAGGAAGGGACGAAGACGCTCTCGACCGCGCCGTTGGGGCAGCTCTCGTGCAAACAATTAATCTCGCAGTGGCCCGCCAGTTGCCGTGGGACAGCTTAGTGGACTTGATGAAGATCGCGCTGAATTCCGTCCAGCGCGATGAGAATCGTCGAGCGAAGCGACAACGAAAAAAGCGTGAAGCACGGCAGAGGAAACGAATCACGACGTTACAAGAGCTCATCGCCTACGTCCAGGCCAGAGTTGAACGCAAAAGTAGCGTGAAACAACAAGCGCATATCCTCGAGCGCAGTGGGAATTCGGCGCAGCTTTTTCGCCGCTTTGTCCAACTCGATCAACGCAGTGATATACGTCAGCTGATCCAGACGGTCGCGGCAGTCCTCCCGACCGACGCGTCGCTCGCCGATATCATGGCTTGCGAGTGGGAGTCTCTACTCGGCCAACGGCACGCGACGGTCGCCCCGAGCGAGATCGAGGGCGAATGTGCTGTACTTTTCACCATCCCGCGCGAGCATGTGCTCACGGAAACGGAGGGCCGAACACTGCAGGCGGCCATCGAACTTTCCGAAGTGCAAGCGGCCATTGACCAGCTCGGTCGTCATAAAGCGGCCGGCCCGGACCGACTCAGCAATGATTTCTATAAAGACTGGGGCACACTACTGGTACCAACCTTGACGGCATTGTTCAACGACATCATGTGCGGCGGAAGGGTCCCGGACAGCTTTGCCGAAGCCATCGTCGTTCCGATACCAAAAACCGGCGACCGTACGAACGCGCTCAACTACCGGCCAATCTCGCTCCTGCAGTCTGGCTACAAGATCTTTACCAAAGTGCTCGCGAACCGAGTCCAACACAGCTTGGGCAAGGTTATCAACGCGGACCAAAACGGCTTCGTGCGAGGACGAGCGCTGGCCGACAACATCACATTAATGCGCGCGATCCTACACCAAGCTCACAATGCACCACCGACCGAAACGGCTCGCGGCGCCATTGTGCTCATTGATTTTAAGAAAGCCTACGACACGATCGACAGAGATTTCTTGTGGTACGCGTTGCGGAGTTTTGGGTATCCAGAGGGATTCGTCACGATTATCCAGCGCCTGCACGAGGGGACGACCGCCCGTTTTCTAGTGAACGGCGACCTGTCGTACTCATTCGATATTGTCACTGGAATTCGCCAAGGCTGTCCGCTCGCGCCTTTGCTCTTTTTGATCGCCGCGGAAACGTTGAAGCACGCCATTGACAAGGACCCTGGAATCACTGGTATACGCCTCAAGGGTAAATTCCACGATCACACCCACAGCTTTTCCGCATTTGTGGATGACTCGGTGGTCTACCTGGGTGACCGCGACATGGTTGGCGCGTTGGAGCAAGTGCTCGAGCGGTTCGGACGGGTCTCGGGTCTTCATGCTCAACCGCACAAAAGCCACGCTTTGCTCCTTGGAGCAGACCAGACGGCCATTATGATCGGTGGGTTTCCAGTCGTTCCCGTGGGAGCCACGGTTACATACCTCGGGACAGAAATTGGCATCACCGATCTGGCAGCTGCAAATTGGTCGAAGCGTATGACCAATCTCACCACCCGCATGGGAGTACTCAGTCAGTACACGACCGGCGTTCTGGACAGAGTGCAGATTATCAACCTGGCGTGCGTACCGAGCCTCCTGTTCACGGCGCAGTTCTTCACCCCGTCTCCCGAGGTGCAAGCGGCGATTGACGCGACATGGCGCCAATTTATCTGGAAAGGCACAGTCACTGCATCTCCGCAACGAACGAATAAGATCAGCCGGCAGATTATGGAGCTACCACGGGCACTGGGAGGGCTCGGCGTATATGATTATCGTGGTGCAACCATCAAACAAGCGGCCGCATCCATCCTGCGATGGAACGCGCGGAGTCACGACAAGTATTGGGAGGCTTTCGCTGCTCTATTACCACCGAAGACTCGGCGACAGAGTTCAGACATCTTTCGAACACATCCAGCGTCCGATCAACTTCCGTTACGACCACGGCTCACAACGACAGCGGCAACGCTGGTGACCGCACAAACTGTAGTGAACACGGCGCTCCGAACGAGGTATCCTCATCCGACGTCGCTGACGGTCCGGAAACAAGAATTGATGGCTCTCTGGCCAGCTCCGTGGCAGCGACTCCAGTGGCGATCCTCGGTCGCGGGTTGGATCCGAATCCCGGATGAATTGCTCCAGAAATGGACGGCTCTATCGACCGAAATTCACGCGAATCTCTCCCCGGAGTTGAGAACGTTCTGGTCGACTTTTCCGTGGCGGACCAACGACTGGATACGGGACGAAGACGGCTGCACGGTGCCAGCAACTCGATACGCGAAATTGGGCCTCCACACGCTCAAAGACATTGACCTCAAGCAACAAGAACCTGGCCTTTTTCAGTTCCGGAACCCAGTTCCCGCCGGAAGTCAGATGCGCCCGTCGACTGTCAAGACTATTGCTCGCTGGATCCGCATGATCATCGTTAACACGCCAAGCCGTTTCGGAGATCTCCTCTGCGACACGTATCGCGTTTATGCATGTCAAGCGAGTCCAATTTTCGACCAGTACGAGTGGCAACTCCACGACACTGGGGAGTTGAGGGGCACTGAGATTGCTCGAAAATGGAAAACGGGAGACCAGGCGCACGAAGTCACACCCGATTTCACCGTGCCGTATCAGAAATGGTTACAACCCACGGAGATCAGTGCATTGTCGGAGAACACAGCGACACTCACCGCACTGCGCGAATTACAGGCGTCCCAGCCAGTTTTGCTCGTGGGTCACGCTCAACTCCAACATGGCCCGACACTGTTACCCCTGCTCGAAGGCAAACTGCAACCGCGCACGGCCCTTAGTCGTGTGCTCCGCACCGTGATCAAACCGCTCCTGGAATCCAGACTCGACGGTCTGCGAAATTTGCACGGACGGCTCGAAAAAGCGATCGTACACCTTCCCCAGATCGGAGCGGCACTCCAACGCGTTCGACTGAGTCACTTGCACTACCAACATTGGGGTTTGACGTCCCACCACGCGTTCTTCTGGTACCGACTGGTGATTGGAGGACTAAACCTACGCGACGACAAGGGCGAGCGCATGGCATGTCCGTATGACTGCTGTTCCGATCACGACCCGATCTCCATCGCGCACGTGGTGTGGAGCTGCCCTGCTGCACAACGCCTGTGGGGTCGGCTATATTGGCGGTGGGCCGGCGCAGATCTCCAACTACCGGCAAACCAGGACGCCGCGGCGGACCACATCTTCTCTCGCTCAGCACCAAAACTCCGACCGAGCGTGCAACGCGAACTCGGTACCCTTCCACAGGATTACGCTGTCGTCACGCGCGCGGTTCAAGCGGCTTGGACAGTGTTGTGTTCCATTGCGGCCCACAACCTGTGGCTGAACCGTAATGATTCGTCTTTTCGCCACGGATCCCCGTCGGCAGACGGAGTGGTCGGCAGAGTTTGGGCGACGATTGAGAACCACATGTCTGCGCTCAGCGCGACTCCCTACCTGCTTCATCAAGACCCCCTCCCAGCGAGGCTCATGGCCACCCTGTGGAGGAGTATCAAGAGCAAGACCGACGTTGAGCCCAGTTCCGGGCGGGAAGCCCGACTCTATTTTGATGGCGGAGCACGCGGCAACCCCGGGACAGCTGGCAGTGGCACTGTCCTAGCGCAGCGGTACAGCGGGACAATGCCATGGGAGATAATCTGGTGGCGGGCCGAGTATGCCGGCGACACAGCCACAAACAATTACGTCGAGCACCTCGGGCTGCTGCGGGGGGTACAAGAGTGCCACAGACGCTACGGGGACGAACCTGTGTCTATCACCATCATCGGTGACAGTGCACTCATCTTGGCGCACGTCGCCGGACGAGCACGGAGCACGCACGACCACTTGCACCGCCTCATCAAACAAACCACTAGCTTGCTCGCACGTCTCTCAGACGTGAACCTCCAGCACACCCTTCGGGCCGGCAACAAGACTGCCGATCGACTAGCCAATCACGCGATGGACACGCGCACCACCTCACAAGCTACCTCCCACTGGACTCCCTTTGATCAAGAACTCCAAACGCTTCTTTCAGCGGATATTCATCATCCCACCACACCACTCCATTCCACTTACGATCTCCTCAACGAGGTGACCCGCGTTTTACATGCACAAGAGGCCCACGTAGCCCACAAACGAAAACGAGACTGAGAGTCTCGACGCAGGTAGCCGACGCTAGTTAGCCCACTAATTAATGTCTAGCCATCCTTTTGTCAAG
>JAADXQ010000407.1:0-13304 GCA_023337915.1 Pythium angustatum | reverse complement strand
CTGGACGAGCATGTCCAGCGAGATCGTCGTCGGCTGCTGCCAGTAGTCGATGCCCCAATTCGTGAGCCCCAAGAAAAACCACGCATCAAAGTCCACGTCCTGCTGGACGTCCGAAGCCACTTCGTCAAACACGCGCTTCCATGCTCGACGAAACACGCCCTGGATCTCGACCGACGACGCCGAGCTCAGCAAGATTCCACCCGCGTCCATGAATGCCGGACCGAGCAGCCGTAGCATATCGCTGTAATTGCCTCGCCACACGACCCAGTACAACGTTGCAGTGGCGTACGCCACAAACTTGAGCCGCTTCCCGTACCCCCACTGCTTGAGCGGATGCGCGTCGTCGGTCTGGCTCATGGCGGCCACCACGCACGCGGTGGTCGTGAGCGTCACGACGAGCGAGAGCACAACGTCGCGTTGGAGAAACAACATGAACCGCAAGAGCCCAACGATCTTGAGCACGACCGGCAGCGTCAACACGACGCGCGGGAGCCACACGAACGCGCCGAGCTTGTCCGACGACGCGTGGACCCAGTTGTTGACGTACGTCTCGGCCGCGACGCGGAGCTTCGAGTGCGCGAGCCCGACCGCGAGCATCGAAATGACCATGAATTTGTGCCGGTGCATCACGGCTTGGACCAATAGCCCGAGAAACAGCGATACGAGTCCAGCTGTGACAGTGCGCAGCTGCAGCAGCTCGAGCAGCGTGTACCAGAGCCCGACGCGCAGGACCTTCGGGAGGTCCAGATGCAGCATCATCTTCTCCACGGTGGCCTCGAACGCCAGCACGCTACTACCACTGGGGCGTGACGACTAGGTCGCATCGCGAGGCTCGGACGCAAAGCCAAAGGCTTGGTCGATCGAAGGCGACGCGTGTCGGGACGCGTGGGAATGGGACGTGGTCTCGTGGTCTGCGCCGGTATTGGTGCCGGTGAAGTCTTTCACTTCTTCTTCTTCTGCCTCGTCGGCGCCGTCGTCGTCGTCGTCACTGACCAGCTCGTGTAGCACTGCGAGTCGTGCATTTCTCAACTCGGTCTCGAGCGTCGGGTGTGCTGTGTGGTGCGTCAGCGCCGCTTTGCAGACGCGCACGGCTTCGTCGCTGCGATGGCACTGGATGAGTGCGCGCGCCAGCACCGCGTGGGCTTCGGGCCGCGTCGTGTCACGTGCGACACACGCGCGTGCAAGTGTCAGCGCTTCATGTGCTGCGTCACTGCGGTCGCTCGACGCCAGCAGCGCGGCGGCGCGCGCCACGTCGGCGTCGATCGTGGGCGCCATGAAGGTGCTTCGTGCGTGGGCGACATGACGTCAAGCGAGAACGACGTTGAAGTTCGTAACGTCCCGCCGACTTTGTTCATAACAGGTCGTGTTGCGTGTTCCATTCATCGCCAACACCTCAGCATGGGCGACTGGCGCGTGCGTGGCGTCGACCACCTGGCGGTCGTCAACGCGTACTACGCCGGTGTCGTGCGCGTACAAGAGACATCGCTCCGACCGCCGACCGAGCCGTTCTTCCGTGTGTATGGAGCTCTCACGGATGGCGCAGCAACCGACAGTAGTCGAGCGCGGAAGAAGCGCAAGCGACAGCAGCACCAGCAGCAGCAACTGGCAGCGCTCGTCGCGAGCGGCAAGTTCGTGCCGCTAGGCGCTGCACTGGAGGAAGCGCTGGAGCAAGCTCGCAATCAAGCGCTGCGCGAGGATGCGTGGAAAGTCATACTGACGAAGGACATCGGCGACGACGCAAACGACACGACGTTCCAGCCCGTGGACGAACCGGAGGAGGCGCACGTCGCAATGGTTTCAGGGGAATCGTACGCGAATGCGAGCAGCGCAGTCGTGCACATCATGCACAATCAAGAACTGTGCGTCATGCCGCCACACTCAGCGTTCCTCATGGGAGACGTGCGCGTTACACTGCCGGTCGAGACTCGACGCCGTGGCGCCTTCCAGTTTGTGCTGATGGATCCACCGTGGGAGAACAAGAGCGTCGACCGCAAGCGCTGTTACTCGACGTTCCATCACCGTGAGCTGCTCAAATTACCCATTTCGGATCTGTGCTCCGGTGGTGACGGTGGCGACGACGACAGCTCGTGTGTGCTAGCGATCTGGGTGACCAATCGGCCGACGTACTGTACGTTCATCCTCGACGAGCTGCTCGCCCACTGGGGATTCACGTACCACGCGACGTGGTACTGGCTCAAAGTTTGCACCAACGGCGAACTTGTGTCACCGCTCCGGTCGTCGCACCGTCTTCCAGTGGAGAAGCTCGTGGTCGCGACGCGCGCAACGTCCGAGGCGGCACATGCGCGGCTCCGTGTTCGTCTCGGCACGACGCCACAGGTCGTCGTGAGTGTACCGCTGCGCCACTCGTGGAAGCCGCCTCCCGAGAGCTTCTTTGATGTAGAGACACTTGCGGGCCGCAACATGGAGATCTTTGCGCGCGAGCTGCGGCCGCACTTTGTCAGCGTCGGGGTGGAGCCGCTCAAGTTCCAGTCAGCAGTCCACTTCAACCAGTGTAGCAGTGGGATGGGTACAGTGTAACCTTTTGTCACAAACTGTGTCACACAAATTGCGTCACACAATTGAACAGAATCGTAACCGTCATGCATACACTGTACCCGCGCATTGTTCGTATCTCCTCCCTGTGGACCTCTTGTAACACAAAACGCCATACAGGAAGAACAACGAGGCATGCGCGTGACACCGACGCGCCGCCGCCGCCGTGGCAACGGCACTGTCGAGAGCTGGACAAACGAGGACGGAGACGACACGCAACCACAGCCGGACGCCGGCGGTGACGCGGTCCCCACCATGGTACTGCCTGCACACATGGCGATCGGCGCGCCTGCGCCCGAGATGGACCGCCCGGCACGAGCCGCGTTGGACGCGGCGGCTGCGGACGCGCTTTCGCCAACACCGACGCCGAGTGCGTCGATGCCGCTTGGTGAGATGCAGTCCGTCGAGACGATCTTGGCGGCGACACAGCTCCTCCAGCGACTCGATCGACTCCAAACCGAGCTCGAACGAACCGCACATTTTGGCGGCGGCGAGGACATGTACGTTACTCGGTAGTTGCTCTCGGCTGGGACGTCGCACTATCGGAAACTAATCTCTGTCTTGCGTTGGCTCAGCCATCTCGCCCATGACTACCGCGCTGCCTGCACGGATCTCATCAAGCAGTTCCCGTGGCTCGCGTTGACCAAGGACATTGACCAGCGGCTCTGGAGCTCCTGGCAGCGCGAGCTCGCGGCGCTGGAAGGACAACTGGCTACCGCTTCGAGCGAGCGCGAAAGCCTCAAGTCGGACGGAGAGATGAAGCTGCGGGATGCGCTGTACGTTGCGCTGCGCAACTACAGCGCACTCATTCAGGACGTCCAGACGACGTCGCAAGGCGACGCGCCAGCCACCGGCGCAGCAGACACGACGACGCCACTGTTGGTCCATCGCCTCTCACTGTCGCACGCGCACGTCATGTACGCGCTCGAGATCCACGCGAGCGGCCACGACAAGAAGAATTGGCGCATGCCTGAGCTCTATTACGAGCGGGCGCGCCGCTGGTGTGTCGCCCAAGGCGAGACGCACTTTCACCTCGCTCGGATCGTGCTTCATGACGGTCGTTGCGCCGAAGCGCTCTACCATCTCGTGCGATCGCGCATCGCGGCCACGCCGTTCGCCAGCCCCGGCTCGTTAGCCGACCAATACGCCCACGTATCCGGCTTACGCGAGAGCTCGGCCAGCGAGACGGCCGCGAACGAGGCAGTGCCGTGGGTTCAGTTGGATCGTGCGGTGCTGTCGGTTGTGGCTCCGTATTTTGGCCAACAGCAAGAGTTCATGGCGCACAGGCGGTCGCCGCACGAGCTCGCAACGGCATTCTGCCGTGTGCTGGATTCGACTTGCTGTGACGGCGATTCTGTTGACTCACAAGACGACAGCGACACGGCCATTGCCGCCGCTTCGATTCAGCTCGTGCGGATCGTGTGCTTGCTCGTTGCGTGCGCATGCCTACAGTCGGTGGGTTCCCGGACACTCTATTGACGCACTGAGTGCTGTGTACTGAGAACCCTAACGCTCTGCTGTGTCATGTCATAGGATGTCGTACAGAGCCCTGCTGCGTCCGCTGCTTCCGAGACCGTCGACTTGGTCGGTGTCAAGAACCCACGTGCGATCGAGCTTATCGTCTCCATCGTCAACAGCGTGCTACATCGCGTGCTCTCGGCCATCACGAGTCCACTACGTTCGGCTCGGCAGAAGGAGCAGGCCTTGCAGCTGCTGCTTCCGCCCGTCATTGTCGCGTTTGCGTGGCTGGCGCGTATTCCGTGGCGTGAGATGGTCGCTGAAGCCACGCGCGCGAGCTGCGAGCAGCTGAGCACGATGGTGCTGACGGGCATCATCGCCGGCGGCTTCCTTGCTCCGCTCGAAGACCACGCATCATCGGCTGCTGCTCAGACTACGCAAGCACCGCTCGCCGAGGAAGCCGAAGTAGTGGGCTTCCCGTGCTACGAGTGGATCTCTAGTGGCTCTACACCATTGACCACGACCGAACTTGCGTCGTCGCAAGACGCATCGACCGAGCGCGAGCTACTCCAGCGACGCATTGTCAAGTTCCTCTCGTTCGTCGAGGCGTTCATGACCCCACGACCGGCCGCTGCCGCGGTGATCGCAACGGTGACGCCCGCTTCCGCTTCGCCTCTGATGAACAACGGTGACCGCGTGATGCGCCACATGGATCGCCTGTCGATCGCTGCGACCAGTGATTCAAGGATCACGTCCCATGGCAACACCAACGCAGCTGCTGAACCGCGATCAGACGCGGGTTCGTTGAATGGAACGGGCGTGCGAGAACTCTGGACACCCGCCACGGCAACGACCTCGACGAGATCCACCAGCAAGTCCAAGGCCAAGAACAGCGCGAGAGCCTTGACGGCTCCTATGGCGACGATCGCTGCCGCCCCAGCCGCGCCATCCGCAGCTGCCTCTGTCGCGGCCGCCAGCGAACGCGTCGTTGTGCTGGACGCGGCCAACATCGCCATGCGCCACGGTCTCCAACGACGCTTCTCGTGCCGCGGCATCCAACTCTGCGCTGAGTATTTCATCGCACAGGGAGACCGCGTCGTCGCGTTCCTACCCGACTACTGCCTCGACGTTGATGCCGACGGCTCCTTCCGGCGCCGCGTGGCAGCCTCGGGTGGTGGCGGTCGTGGCCGCTCGAGACGCGAAGGCCGCTGCACCATCACACCCGATGACCGTGTGCTGTTGGAGATCCTCGTGGACTCGGGTGTGGTTGTGCTCACGCCGGCGATGGACTCGGACGATCTCTATTGCATCCATTACGCGCGGCGCCACGACGCGTTTCTCGTGACCAACGATCTCTTCCGCGACCACATTAGCGACACGGACGGCCCCAAGGCGCGCCAGACCGAGCTGCGCAACTGGCTCCAGACGCGCCGCATCTCGTACACGTGGGTCGCCGACGAGTTCCTCCCGAACCCCAACTCGGCCTACGAGAAGGCGCGCTCGCTCTCGGCCGCGACGACCAGCAGCACCAACAGCGTTACCGGCACGTCCGCCTCCGCGACGTCTACCACTGCCACGACGGCGTCGTGAGCCGACCCATCATGGGTCCCATGGGTCGGCGGCTCAGCCGGAATGCGAAAGCCGGCGGGACGCTCTGAGAATGGGAACGCACTCGGCTGGCGCGGCGCAGCTGCGTGTCGTGAGTGTCATGCAGACAGCCCATGGATATGATCCATGTACCGTACTGTACCGGCACGCACAGAGGACAGGCGACGCAACACATCTTGAGCTACAAGCGAGAAGCGAGATGTCCCATGTGGACCGATCAGACGGAGCTCTTTGCGTCGGTCAACCTGAGAAATGGCTCGGCGCTGTGCAGTCGTTAGGCTAGGTCAAGACTAGCCTGACTGAGTTCCCTAAGCAGATGCTAATCGAATGTGTGGAAGATCGCCAGTCGCTGGCTCTCATTGGTGCCTGGCGTTCCGTGTTTGCCCTCCAAGGGGCCACTATTCAAGTCTAATTAGCTCACTGCGCCACCCAACTGCGGCGCTGACGCAACTCACGCCGAGCACGCACGACAGCACGACCGGCAGCATCCAAACGCGAACTTTTTTTTCCCAACGCCAACAAAACCTCACACGCACGCGCCAACACAAGCGCGGCACGCGGCGCTCGCTCCACCGCTCCCAACGTTTCTCGCCAACAAAACCACACGTGCGCCCAACCGCGCGCCACCCACACCTTCGCACTCACCCACCTCCCAACTCCCAACTGTTGGCGTTCGTCCGTTGGTCTGTTGATCGTTGGTCCGTTGCTCGTTGGCGTATTCTTCTCGTCTTCCCATCTCTTATCTGAACACCATCATGGCGACCTCGCTCCCACTCGCCCGCGGTTTCTTCAACGCCTCGGCGTCGCGCCCGACCGAAGACCAGCGGCGGCAGTACATTGAATTTGCCGAGTCGTCGATCCGCAAGGTCTTTGCCTTGAGCGACTGCCACCGCAACAGTTGGATCCCCGTGCGCGAGAAGAAAAGCGTCGCGGTCTTTCGCAACTTTGGCACGGCCCGCGGCGCCCAGGCCCACAAATCCAACATTGCCGAAGTCGGCGGCAAGAGCCACGTCCAAGCGTCGCTCGATGAAGTCGCACGGGCGTACGCGGCCCACGACGACGCCTTGTTCCAGCGGCTCATGAAGAAACTCAATGGCGCCGTGCTCGACGCTGCCGTGGTCGCGACCATTGTGCCGCGGACGCCGTTGGCGCCGTTCCGGTACATTGGCATCAAGTGGTTTGCGGTCAAGACGCCGACGCCGCTCGTGTCGCACCGCGACTATTGCTGCCTCGAAGTCCAAGACAAGATTGTCGACGCCTACGGCAACGAAATGTTTGTGCGCATCCTCAACTCGATCGAGATCAAAGAGTGTCCGTCGCTCGAGAACTCCCATGGGCTCGTACGGGCCAAGATGCTCGCCGGTTACATGTACCGCGTCGACCGCGCCGAGCCCACGGTCGTGCGCATCCACCACGTCGCACGCTATGATCCAGGCGGCTACTTTCCGTCGCAGTGGGCCTACAAAATGGCCGAGTCGCAGCTCGTGAGCAGCGTCGTGCAGATCAAACGCGTGGTCGAGAAACAACAGATGAACGCCTGTACGTTTGTCGACAAGAAACAGTGGGTCCCGAACCACGAACGGCTCCACTGTGCCGTGTGCTCGCGGCAGTTTGGAACGTTCCGACCGCGGCACCACTGCCGGTGCTGCGGCGAAGTGATTTGTGGCAAGTGCTCGGTCTTCAAGTCGGTCGACGTCCCGGGCACGACGCTCAAGAACGTCCGCATCTGCTCGATCTGTAACATGGGCGTTCAGAAAGCACGGCCGACCAATGGTGTCGACGGCGACCACGGCCAGCTTGACGACGCCATGTCGGACATCTCGACGTCGTCGGTCACGTCCAGCAGCACGATTGCCCACAACGAAATGAACCTCATGGATTTGTACCTGAGCGGCCCACCGGGGACGCCGTCGGCTTACTCGACGGCCTCGGCACAGTCCAACCTCTCCATGCGCTCGACGGCGTCGTCGCGCTCGGTCCTTGACGGGCGCGGCCACCGCGGCAACAGCGGCGGCAACACCACGCCCGGCACGGCACGGTTCTTCAAGGGCGGCGGCACGAGCGGCCGCGCCGGCCACAATATTTTCAGCAGCTCCAGCCGCGCGACCTCGACGTTTGCATCGGGCACGACGCCCGCTTCGCGTGCACCGAATGGCTCGCTGTTTAACGAGACCAACACACCGCGGTCGTACATTGGTGGCGGCTTGACCCCGAGCCGCGGTCCTCCGCAAGGGCTCGGCTTTGGCCCGACCGCGAGCGCTGCGTCGACGCCTCGTAGTGCCGCACTGTCCGGTGCGGACGCCAGCGAGGCAGAGACGCCGTGCGACCACGAGCGACGCAAGTCCGTGTTCAAGCAGAACCCGCTCGACCTCGCGTACCTCCGGGAGTCGGTCCGCGTGAAGCGCACGGACACGGTCTCTTCGTCATCAGGCACCGACGACGCCGTGATGCAGAGCACGGACGAGACATCGGCGACTAGCACGACGACGATCGACGCGACGACCAGTGCTGTGGTGATGCCGGCGGTCACGTCGATCGACGGTCCCGTCGTGGAGTCGTCAGCCAACGTGGTGACGACGATCGAGGTCATGCCTGCGACGCAAGATCCTCAGTCGCCGATGACGACGACGCCACGACGATGCCGCGGCGAGTCCAGTGCTGTGCTGCTTCCGCCTGCGAAGATGCCACGTCTCGAGTGTGACGATGTCGACATGGAAGATTCTACCTTGACCGACAACCAGGAACTCGACTCCGACAACCAGCTGGAGACCGAAGCGTCCTCGAACGAGCCGGCCGCCGATGCTAACGCACCGACAGCAATTGATGGCACTGACAATGGCGCCGCCAAGTCTATGGATTTTGAGATGGAGGAACCCATCCGCTCGACCACCAACAGCACGAGTACGACGGAATCGTCGACCGCGATGGCCGCAGCCGTGCAGCCAATCTCGACTGCCGCCGAAACGCCGCGTAAGAGCTTCCTTGGTGGACTCTTCTCGCGCGCGAGCCTCGAGTCCAAGCCAGCGGCCGCCTAAGCATCACACTACGATCACCAGGACCACCACCACTAGACATGTCAGGGTGGGAATCGTCTCTCGTCGTACGACAGACGTCACCCCACGCCACTCGCCCCTCCTTTCTCCATCTCCGCCTCGCCAGCCTCAGCCACTACAACCGACAGTCGGTCACTACCGTCGCCCTCGGCAGCTGAAGCTGACCCCGCGTTGCATGATGTGCGCGCGGTGAAAGCCCCTCTCTCTTCGTACACTACTCCTCCTCGTCCTCCTCCCCCGCACCAGGGCCCTCGACGTTCCACCCAACTGCTCCATGCCCCGACAATTCGCTTCCTCCTCTACAATGCTCTACTTGAAAACCCGAAAAAGCTGTACACCGCACCCACTAACACTATGAAATCTATTTTATGAACCGCTGTATCTCCTTCTTTCTACGTTAGCGCCTCAGCTCGTCGACGTTGCGGCGCGATGGATACCGTGGCCTGGACCATGCGCCTGTTCCAGCGCCTTCTGCTGGTGCAGCAGCAGCTCCAGTTTCTTGGCGCCGTCGAGAAACTCGCGCGACTGCACGCGCTGCTTGGCCACCAAGAGCCGCTCGTGCTGCAGCTGCCGCGCGGTCTTTTCGAGCGCCGCCTTCTCGCGCTGGAGCTCGTGGGCGTGCTCGTCGCTCGCACGCATGTGCGCCTGCGCCTGTTCCTGTGCGACCCGCAGCGCGTCGAGCTCCCGCTTCATTTCGGCAAACGCGTCCGAGCGCTGCGCCAGCACCCGCGACTTCTCGAGCGTCTCGCGCCCAAGCTTGGTAAGCTCGTGCTTGCGCGCTTCGAGCACGCGCTCTTCCTGCGCAAGGCGCAGCACGCGGTCCTCGACAAACGCCGTCTTGGCGTCGAGCTCGGCGCGCTCTTCGACCAGCCGCAGGCGGCGCACTTCGAGCTGCTCGCGCGTCGCATCCAACCGTGCGCGCTCGTCGTCGACACGCGACGAGCTCTTGGTCATGGACACCACGAGCTCGCGCCGCTGGGCGTCCAGTGCGTCGCGCTCGCGCGTGAGCTTGCTCAGCTCGTCGTGGAGCCGTCGCTCGGCACGGTCTTCGGCCGCTTTCTTGCTCTCGTGCGCGAGCGCCAACTCTTTGTCGAAGCGCACCGTCTCACGCGCCAGCGTCGCTTCGACGTCGCGCACGCGCTGCTGCACTTGCGCTTCGAGTTTCTCGATCCGCTCGCGCTCGTGCGCGACCAGCACGCGGTGCGTCTCGGGCAGCGTCGTGCGTTCGGTCTGCCACGCCGCCCGCTCGCGTACGAGCGTCTGCTGCACGGCCTCGACCTCGAGGCGTGCCTTGTGGGCCAGGACCTCACAGTCGGTGACGTGGTGGTGCGCGAGCGCGTCGGCGCGCTGCTCGGCCGCGAGCTTGGCGCCGACCGCCGCTTCGTACTTGAGGTTGAGTGCGTGGAAGTCACTGAGCGTCGCCTGCAACTTCTCGGCCAACGCCAGATTCCGTGCGTCGGTCGCACGTCGCTCGCGCTCGCTCTGGTCGAGTGCGACGCGGAGCGTTTCGTTCGCCGTGTGTTGACTCTCGAGCCGGGCGTCGGCGGCGTCGGCACGTGCGGTCACCGCAACGACCTCGGTGCGCAGTCGCTCGACCACGTCGTCGGCTTCGCGCCGTCGCTCGGCCGCGCGCTTGCGCTTCTTGTCCAAGCGGCTCTTGCGCATCTTGTGTTCGTCCTTGAGGATGCGCAGCTCGGTCTTGAGCTCGCGCTCTTTCCACGCCAGCAGCGCGTTGGTCTCGCGCAGCGTCTCGAGCTCGTCGTGGTACTTGCTCTCGACTTTGCGCAGCAGCAGCGACAGCGACCGGTCACTCTCTTGGTCCAGCAACGTCAGTGCCGTGGCCGTGAGCGTGTGGACACCGGCACCAAAGGGTACCGGTGCCGGTGGTGGGGCCGGCACTGCCAGCGAGAATGGCCGGGCAGCAGTGCCGGTGCCGGCACTCCGTAGCGGGCTCGTCGTCCGTACTGGGGACGGCTTGGAGAGCACCTTGAGGTTCACGTGCGGCGAGTTTGCGTTCACCGTCAAGTGGGTCTTGTTCTGCGGGCTCGCGGTGCCGCCGCTCGTCGTCGAGCCGTTCGAGTCCCGTCGTACGGGCACCGAAAGGTCCACGACGAGGCGGTTGAGGCTCTGCGAGAGACGGCTCTCGTCTTCGAACGACGCTTCGCTGTACGCGTACTCAGCGTCCTCGGCAATGGCCGGTGGCGGCACGTCGCGCCGCACCGGGCTGCGTGGCTTGTTTGCCAGCGCCGTCGGTGGGGCCGACGGGCCGTCGGCGTCTTCAAAGTCAACGCTGTAGGCGTCGTCGTCGGCTTCGTAGTCGTCGTCGCCGTACGGATCCGACGCGTCGTCTACATAACCAAGCTTTCCTGTGACAGCGGACGCAGAAGGAGGAGGACGAACACAAGGACCAGGACGGGGCTTCGCGGCGACAGGGGCAGGAGCGGGCGTGGGCTTCGATCTCGCAGCAGGTGCCTCGTCCTCTTCGACCTCGTCGGCCATGAAACTGTCCTCGTAGGCGTCGACGTCGGACGCGACTTCCGATGCAGCCGAGTCGTCACTGTCCATAGCGATATGTAGCGCTGTTGTCGCTCGACTCGTGTCTGGCACCGTTTGCTGTTGACAGGCTCGGATCCGCAGCACCACGGTCGCTAGCAACGGCAATGCGCAACGGCTCGTCGCTATTTTCAGCACTGGTGTGCGGCATCGCGTGTCGAATATTCATGACGGTCGGTCCGTCCGTCGGTGCCTGTACGCGCTCGGTCACTCGCCCATCCTACGCTCGCCACTCGCGCACTCGTCCGTACCGCCGCCCGAAGAAGGAAGCAAGTTGCAAACGGACAAGACGCACGCACGCCTCGACGACCTCGGCAAAGAAGCAAAATATTTTATCGGATTTCAGAGAGAACCAGGTGACCAGCGGTCGTCGGCATCGGCGAGATCGCTGTGCGGTCGCTGACTCTCTCGTCCAGCGGGAAAGAAGAGAAACGTCGGGGCCTCCGGTCACTCACACGCAGCAGCAGTTGCAGGTCGGATCGACCCGTCCGCTTACTTCATCTTGTCGGCGTTCGAGTTCGGGCCCACCTTCTTGGCGCCCGGCACGACGTTGACGAAGCGGCGGTTGTACTGCCAGCGCTTCTTCGCACGGCCCGTAAGCGCCTTCTTCTTCTCCTCGCTCTTGGCGACCTTGGGCGTCTGGTTCTTGACCTTACCGGCACGTGCCAGCGAACCGTGGACCTTACCACCACCACGCAGGCGCAGCGACAAGTTCAGCGTCGTGTTGTTCTCAATGCTGTATCATGAGATAGATAGATAGACGTAGGTTAGTCCACCTGCAGGTCTATCGATCGCCGCTGTCATGGAGATCGGTCGAGAGCTAACCCACCTCATGGTGCTCGAGTGGTTTTCCTCTTTTCCGCCTGCGAAAATGCGTGCCCTCCCACCCAATCGGCCCACGACCGCCGTTGGGCTTGGCCGTCGCCACCATCCAACCGGGCTCCAAGTCGAAAAACCCACAGCGATCACCCAATCATCCACGTGGTGCGCCTCGATCACCCTAATCACCATCACTCTGTTTGTGGTCACTATTTACATTTTACAGTGTGGTCGGTGCCGTAAATACGCAAGCGTACTTATATGGCACTATCCGAAAGAAGGACATCTGGGTCATCCACGGTGGTCCAACATCCTACACCGACCAAGCCATCTCCACCGCTGCTCATGACGACCACGACGCTGCTGCTACGCCGCCTGCGTGGGGCCGCTACGGCCAGGGCACCAGCTTTCGCTAGTCGTAGATCGCTGCCTGTGCAGGCGTCGCATCGCTGGTTGTCGAGCGACGCGTCGTCGTCGTCGTCCGAGCCGCCGCTCCTGCCCGAGCACATCAAGTTCCGCATGCCCGACCTCGACTTTGAGCAGATCTCAGGTGGCGCCGGCGGTGTCACGCTCTCCAAGTGGCACATCAAAGAAGGCGATGCCATTGTCGATGGCGCGCACATGTGCGAGATTGACACGCCCGACTTGGTCTTTGTGCTCGACGCCGGCGACGAAGGCTTTATTGCTCGCATCCGTACGGCAACGATAGGTGGCATGGCATGGCATGGCACGTAGAATCGTACTGAAATTTGTATGTGTGTGTGGATGTGACAGTGGTACCGGCCGAGACCGAGGATGTGCCACCGGGTCAGCCGCTCGCGATCATTGTGCCGACCGAGAGCGACGTGGCGGCTTTCCGTGCCGCGCTCCAGCAGCACCCGCGTGCCATTGAAGGCTACGTCGAGCCCACCGATGCCAGTGGCAGTGACGCGAAGCACGACGACGATGCCAGCAATGCCAGTACCACGGCAGCCGCCAACGACAAGGACAAGGACGCATCGGGTGACAAGGACGACGGCGCCGCCGTGCTCCGTGCCCTCTCCAAGCTCCACAAAGACGGCCGCTTCGCCGACGACGCCACGTACAAAGTGCTCAAGTCGCTGGCCCGCAAGAACGACACGCAGCTGCTCGTGACCTACAAAGGAAGCTTTGAAGGCGACGTGTTTGACGCCGACTTTTTCGTCGAGACGGCCACGGAGCTCGCCGACGAAGCGCGTCAAGCCAACGAGACCAGCTGAGTAGAAGAAGAGTGTGGCTGTG
>JAADXQ010000406.1:0-13338 GCA_023337915.1 Pythium angustatum | reverse complement strand
TTCGCAACGCCGACCAGTATAAACGATTCATCCGAGTGGGTGCTGATCGAGGACGCTGGAGTAGTCAGTTGCTTCCTCGTACATACTGATGCCTAGGAGTTCGCCGCCAAAGACGTTGATATACGTAACTTTTCTGCTCCAAGAGATGTCTACAGTCCCATGTTCCGTTCGCCTCCCAAAGCTCCTACACTAATCACTCTATATCAGTACTGTCCCTTCCATCTGACCTCTATAAACCTCTCGAGGGAAAATTTCCCGTTTTGAACCCTTTTGCATCAACGGGTGAAATACAGTACCGACACAGCTCCTGCTCAACTCCCCAACGGATCCCACGTGTATGATGTACTACAGAACTTTATTAATTGAGTGATGGCTGCGCCGCACCACGACCTGCATCGACGTCTATCGAAGCACGACTACGAGGTTGATGGCCAAATTGAACAGCAGCAAGATCGCAAACGTCAGGAGCAGCGCCGTACTGGCGTACCGGTTGTAGCCACCGAACGCACGCATTTGCTGGGCGTCGAGCTTCTGCTGCGGTAGGATGCGGATCAGCGGGAACGACAAGAGATTGATGGCCGCTATGATGAAGAACGCCTTGATCACGCTCGCGCGCGTCTCGGGTGCGTCGATCTCGACTTCGTCCATCGAGACTTTGTAGCCAAAGACGTTCGGGAGGATCGCGGCGAGCGTGTAGCCCGCGAGGCCCGCGAGGGTCTGGTACGACATGCCCAGTGCGACGGTCACGCCTTCGTGGCCAATGTCCGAGATCTCGGTCGCGAGGATGATGGCATAGAGGATCAGCCACGCGCGTGGGACATCACCTAGCGTAAGCATGGCGCCGTAGAACCACTCGTTCCGGATCCAGTTCATGGCCGCGCACATGGTGAGCACGGCGTAGACCGCAATATAGAATGCCGAGCCCCAGAACGCCAGCTTGCGCCAGCCAACGTTGCGTAGGTAGACCATCCAGCCGAGAATACTGAGCATCATGGCGGCCATGCGCGTGCACTCGATCGCCAACGCTTCTTTCCGGGTCACGCCGGACCACCGCTGGACCGCGTCGCGGACGTTCTGGTTGTAGAGCCCGACGAGGAACAAGTGGAGAATGATGAAGAAGAGCACGCGGTAGACGACGTTCTGGTGGCAGAATTTCCAAAAGTTCTTGAGGCGCTTGGCGACCGACATGCCGACGCGGGACGTGTTGACCCACGGCTCTTCGTAAAAGTAGTAGAGCACGAACGGGATCGGAATGGTCGAGACCACCGCGAGGATCGCCGCCGCATCGCCGACCGAGATGACCGACACGAGATGGTCGCGGTTCACGCCTTCGCCAATGACACAGGCCGTGACAAAGTTGGCAATCACACCACCGACGTAGTAGAGCGTGACAAGCGTGGCTTGGAGCCGCCCGCGGTGAAAGAGCTGCTCGCGCTGCGCGTACTCGACGCTGAGTGAGATCGCCGAGAGCCACGAGATCTGGATCCCGAACGCGGCGACAAGACTCACGAGCAAGTACGCGACGCCGAACGGGCTCACTTGTTCGTTCGTGCGGTCGGCTTTGGCTGCGCTGTCGAACTGGTCTTTCCACGCCGAGCGGTAGAGCGTGCGTCCGCTGTTGCCATAGGCGTCCATGATGATGATGATAATGTACATGACGATACTGATGAGCCAGCCCATGATCATGTAGGGCTTGCGCCGGAAGCCGTTGATCGGGAAGCAGTCGGACACGAGCCCAATCACGAGTGACAGAGCCTGGGGCCACACGAGCACGTAGTGGGCCGCCTGCACTTGCGCATCGTCGTTGGCCTTGAGGTACTCGGCAATCAACCGGCCGTAGCCGTACGAGAAGAAGTAGAATGCAAAGCCGCAGACCGTGACGTGGACCGCAAGCCCCAAGTAGCGTGGATGGAAGAGCCGTACCCAGTCTTGCCCCGGCCGTAGACTGCCAAAGCTCTCGTAGTTGAAAAACGTCGAGCCCGCCACGAACCGCCGTGCCGCCGACGAGCCGGACTGTTGGGACGGGACGCGGTGCGGGCGTGTGCGGTACTGGCGCGCACTGCTGGCTTGGTCCGACATACTGATCGATGGTGCTGTAAACGACGTTTGGGTCTGCGTGCGCGTGCGGCCGTAGGCGTAGGCACTGGCCTTGGGCGAGAGCTGGAGGATCACGGCATCGTCGGGCGCGTTGGGCCGCATCGCTGCTGCTTTCAGGCTGATCTCCGCTGGGGACGGCGAATGCGGAACGTCTGGAAAAGCGCAAGTGAGCTCCTCGTGTCCTCACCGCAAACCGGAGACCGTGTGAGCAACCCGGGACTTCCGTTTTCGAAGCCAAGCGAAGCAGCTGGAGTGTGGAGCCTCCAGCCGGGACAGCGAGGAACCGGCCACTGGCGTGTTGGGGTCACAGGAGTCTCAGGAGAGAGACGTCCAAACCACCATCGCGAGGGTTGTTGAAGAAGGGCCGCACTGGAAAGCACGCGGGAAACCAGGCTACGCCGCGGTGCCACTCTGTGACGTTGGCTGCGGCCCAGGCGTGGGCTAAAAACGAGACAACAGAACGGAACGGTGGAGATATCCCGACCAGGTCCTGGTTTTCTCACCAATAAAGTCATGTAATGTCAGGATTGTATGTGTGTCTTGGTGGAAATAGGCTCAGAACTGCCGTGTTTATGTGCAACTTTTTGGGGATAAAACACATTTGATGGGATCACAATGCGCCGGCTCTGGCGCTGACAGCTGAAGGGCAACGTCTCACTCGCAACCGTTGAACGGAGCGCACATCTCGCTGACGATGCGGCTTTGGCCGTCGCGCTAAAAGGGAAAACGGACTGAAACAGAGCGATGGACGGACTTCAAGGAACCGCGATCAGACTGGCGTCGCGATCGAGGAATGTACAGTACAGTACAGTACTGTACACGTGGCCCCAACTGCCGCCCAAGGGCCCTAAAGTCTCGGGAGATTTTGACGACCTCGGGTCACTCGGGTCCGAGTCCATTTAAGTCACGCACGACTGACTTCTGGGCACAAGTCGCATTTGTGCGATCACAGATTGTCCTCTTGCACCGTGACCGAGATCCGCTCAACATTTGCGCTTCATTCGTACCATGCAGCACAGTATTACAGTAATTATGCTGAATACAGTACAGGGCTCGTGGAAGCGCTTGAGCGTGGGTCAACTGGACGGCCAAGAGGCTTGACTCAAGCCAAGTCTCGAGAGGCAAGAGGACAAGCGACTCGCTTAGCGAGAGAGCTCTCGGTGTGGTCAGACAAGGTCCTCCGTCGTTTCCCATCGAGTCTATCCAAACGGAGCCACTCGTGTGCTCAGCACCGTGCTGATGAGCACGACGTCGACGATCCTACTGTACGTACTGTACGTACAGGATGATTCGATCCAGACGGCGTGGTGGAACGAACACTGATCCTCAGCCTTCCGCATCGTAATACGGGTACTGTACTGTACCAGCCACGGGCACCCAGCGATGGTCGCCCCCGAGTTTGTGGGCGGCGCCGAGTCGGTGCTGTGGCCGAGAATCCGATCGTCTTGTACTGTCACAACGTGGATATGATCAGTTGATGTATTACAGGATATACTGGACTGTGCTGTACACGGCGTAGATCTGATCCTAGATCGGATCGCCGATCAGGGGTTCTCTCGCTCTCTCTTTCGATGCTTGCGTCGACAGAGAATGTCGACCAACACCTAATTGTGTAGGACCTGGAACGGTGACGCAGCGAGATGCACCCAGCGCCCATCCTGCCGAAGACGAGGGTGGACGAAGTGATCTCTGAAAGGCCAGCGCACGCGAGCACTGATCCAGCAGCGACAGAGCACTAAAAATGAAGAGGAAGTAACAAAAATGAAGAAGCAATTGTCTTAGCATAGTACATTTGCATAAAAGGTACCATTTATGGCATTTTTGACCAATGAGCAGTGCCCATTGCGGACCCATTCCTCGCCACCAGGGTGGGCGACGTAGTGAGTGACTCGCGCCCGCGCGCTGCCTCGGCAAGCTCGGTCGCCATGCGCTAGAGCGCTTCGTAACACCATCCTCCGCTTCGCTGCGGGGGTGGGAAAATAGAGAGCATGATCTGGTCGTCGGTATGTTCACCCCCAACATGACTAGGAGGGATGACCTTTCTTCATTTTGGTTACTTTTTCTTCAGAATAGAGGTTTCGTCATTCAGCAGCTGATCCGATCCACCAGCTGAAGACGAAGCCTGCGAGTCTCCATCAGACCCTGGTGAAAATCGCTGCTGTCTTCTTTCCAGCTCTGTACTGTATCAGCGCGGTGCATCCTCGTCGGTCGCTCTCGAACGCTTTAGGACATTGTCGTCGCGGTGATTCCGGAACGGTCCAGTAGATGGATAGACTGACCCTCGGTCTGTCTACAGCCTGTAGACTTCTGTGCAGTGTATCCGCTGGTCCAGAGAATAGAAGGCCAGGCTATTACACCTGGTCGTTGGACACGGTGTTTAGTCCAGACACCACTCTAGCTTGCAGACACCTCCCTGTACAGTCCATTCGGGCGTGCATTCACGTGTCCTGACGTCGAGCTTCTGCGCTGGCGGAAACCAAACCATGACAATGACCGCGGGCTGTCAAGTAAGACGACAAGCATCGACAGAACAACGCGGTTGGGAAGTGCTGGTGCGTCAAGCACGATCTCTGCGAAGCGAATGGTGGCGTCGACCTGGGTGTACGAGTAGCGGCAAGTGACTAGGCTTTTATTATACCGTGATTGATCCTGTCTCTGCTGGCTCAGTTGCCTCGCACTTGCAGCCAATTTGCGGCCAGATTATACGCGACGAGCAGCACAAACGCACCAGCGAGTGAGCGACTCGCCGGGATGTTCGCGCGGCCAAAGAGACGCCAGCGCTGCGCTGCCAGCTTCTGCGACGGCAGCAGTGGCGTGAGCGCAACGCTACTCAGATTCAGAAGCGCATACACGACACCAATGAGGATAAGACGATGCCGCGTCGTCGCAGCATCCGCTGCAACCTCAGCGGCTGAAAACGTGAGCCCAGCCGCTTGATTGATCGAGTCCCAGAGCGTCGTCGACATGATCGCAATGAGCGCCATGCACGAAGCCACAACGCCCATCGCGAGTCCTTCGGTACCAACGCCAGCGACTTCGGTCGGCAAGATCACCATGAACACTTCGATCCAGCCCAGCGGAATACTCGCTACGGCCGTCCAGCCGTAGTAGATCCACTCGCCGCGTGCGAGCGCAAAGCCGCTGGTCAGCACAAGCGCCAGTTGGCACAGCGCAAAGAGCGCGAGCCCCGCGACGCCGAGCACGCGCCAGTTCAAGTTGATCATAAAGAGCTTCCAGACAACTACGGCCACGACCTTGGGCAGGGCCTGGGCGACCGTGACGTTACCAAACTTCTGCTTCGCGATGCCGCACCACGTGAGGATCGCACTGTCGACACTCTCGTTGCGAGCGTTCACGAGCAGCGCAGCACCGCTGAGAAAAAAGTAGATGCGATGAACCGGCTTCTGCTGGAGATGCGTCCACAAACCCGCCGAGAGATCGGTCGTGGAGAGCTTGGCCGCCGTGTCGCGCTCGGCGTCGCCGCGGTGCTCGTGGTAGAATGCCAGGACGAACGGAATCGGAAGCAGCGCACAGCCAGCAAGCACGACGATGGTCTCTTAGTCCGATCAGTGTCTCGACACTTCCCTCGGCGTTGGTCGTGACGAGCAATCGCGTTGTGATGGCGTGTGTGAGCGCGGTCGCTGCGTAGTACACCAAGAAGAACGCGCCTTGGAAGTGACCTCGCTCGTCCATGGGCTCCCGCTGGGCGTGCTCGACCGTGATCGCGAGCGAGACGACCCAGACGATCTGGAGCCCACACGACGCAATGACACTCAGTGCCACGAGCGCGATAGCCGTGTCGGTCGACGTCACGTCCGCCGAGTAGCTGACGATCGCTGCCACCGCCAACGTCAGCGACGCGAGCAGCCAGCCGCCTATTAAGTACGGCTTGCGTTGGTACCCGTGGATCGGTACCGTGTCCGAGAGCACACCGATGAAGAGCGACAACACTGGCGGCCACTGGAGCAGCGAGTTGGTCGTGGCGACCAAGTGGGCGTGGGACGTCGTGAGAAAGCCCGTGATGAACAGCGGACGAAACGCACTCGCAAAGAACGCAACGCAAAAGCCCGCGACCGCCGCGTTCACAGCGAGGCCGACACACGGGCGACTGAAGAGCGACACGGGCTCGGGACCGCCTTCGCGCAAGCGACCGACACAGCGTTCGCCGCCATCGAACGAGTTGAAGTCGAGCACGACTGCGGCGTGGAGAAGGTCGACCGAGTCCTGGGTCGTACGCTGCGGCATGTAGACGAGATCGTCGTGCTCGTCCGTCGGTATGACGTGCGCCTTGTCGACGTCGACGTCAATGGCCACGGTGTTGGCACCTCGGGGATCGGGCAGCGTGAGCGCCGTCAAGCGGATGACCGTGTAGGTCTCACTCAGTGGGAGCGTCGCTGGTCGCTGGTGGCTCGAGGGATCCATATTGGGATGGGTATGGTGGCGTGTGGGCGGCGCAATTGAAATGTTAAACTGGTCCGCGTGTGCTGACTCGCGGCGCACTGAGTCGGCGTGATCATCTTCCATCGAGTCGGGTCGGCTTCCCGGTACGGTAAGCGAGACTGGGAACTTCTAATACCATCTCGTAGGCGAGAGCGAAACGAACGGTGGAAAGAAGCGAGCGACAGAGTCCCCTGCGTCCAGAACGGATCGGGAGAAGCTTGAACGAAAGATCCCAGGCGTGAATGACGACACAACGGAGTGTTCTTGACTGATACTGATATGATCGTGTCCGGCATTGTCCAAGGGCTGAGCGACCGTGCCGTTTGGCGGAATAAACACAGACCCCATGGCGCAACGTCCGGCTCGAAGGCGAAACGTCGTCCACGGTCCCAATTACTGGCCCCCACTTCACGATGATGCGATCCTGAGACGTCGCCAAGCGAAAACGCTAACACCCCAGTCTCCAAAGAGAGCTCAAAACGCGATGCAACTGCTTCAGCTTCTCGCTTCCGCGATGGCGATGGTCGTCGCCGTGCTGCTGACCACGACACACGCGCAGAGTGCAGCGAAATTCTCGCGTCGCATGGGCACATCAACGAACCGCAAACGCCGAAGCGGTTTCTACGAAGTCGCGTTCTCGGACGCGGAAGAAAGCGTGCTGATTGCGAGCCAAGGCGAGACCCTTGAAGGCATTTCACGTTTGCTAGGCGGGCGATCCGTCCGCGAAGTCGAGCGTCGCTGCGTCGAGCTGGGCCTGCGCTGCGGTGCTGCCGCCAAGGCGCCACCGAAGAAGAGCGAGAAGTGGCGCGGCGGCCCCCGCGGCGAATGAGACAAGATACTCCCGTGTCAAAATACACAGCGACGATGCATTACCTCCATGGTTTTATTCGCCAAACGCCTGGATGCGGTGGACCACGACAGCCATGCAGAACGAGAACCACGCCAGTGACGTGAGGGGGAAGTAGTACCACGTCACGAGCGTCCACACGCACAAGCTCGCGTGGAACAATACGCCTTTGCCGACGGCGACCGGGATATTGGTCGCACTGGTCGTCACGCGGTGGCCGGCAAATGCACCGTCCTCGTAGAACTGGCGCAGACGGTCTTCTTTCGCCTGGAAGCGGCTCTTGAGCCACTGCTCCATCGAGTCCTTGTGCTGCGCCATCTCCGCTTTGCTGTACTTGGTCAAGTGCACGTGCACGGCCGTTGGGAACTGCCCCCGCAGGAGACGCAGCTACAGGAGACCAAGACATCACACACAGTCAGTGCATCACGACGCCACACTGATCCAGTAGATATTCGCACACGCTACGCACCGGCGAAGGACGCACACCGTCCTGGAGCTCAGGGTAGCCGACCGTGACGTCGAGCACGCAGTCCGGATCCATCTCGGTCGTGCACAGCTCAAAGCCACGGATGCGCGGGATCAATACATAGTCCCAGAGCTTCTCGCCGCGCTCTCGTGCGAACTCGTGGCTCCGTTCGAGCGTCTTGCGGAACAGCGCCGTGCCTTCGGGGAACATACAGAGCCAGAAGCCGACGGCCGCCTCCTTGTACGTTGCGATCTGGCTCTTGATCCGTGCCTGGTCGGTCTCCCACTTGCGGCTCACGAACGGGTAGTCGAGCATGAGCATGGCCCAGCCCGGCCCTGGCAAGCACCGGATGACGGCCTTCATCATCACGCGGATGCGGCCGTGGCAGTTGAAACGCATCGCGAGGTTCCTACACAGTCAAGAAGACATGAGCGACCAGTACAGACAGAACCGGCAGGAGAGCAGCGCACGCACCAGAAGAAGATCCAGTCGATCTCCGTGCGGTGGTTGCAGATCAGCAGCACTTGCTCCTGCGGTGAGAACGTGAGCTTCTCAGCGCCGACCGCGTCGTCGGTCGTGATGACAAAGTCCATGCCACCGCCCAACTCGAGCAGGCCGCCGAGCATCGAGTAGTAGGTCTCTTCCAGCGACTGGAGCACTTTCTGCGGCCACACCGCACGCGCACCCACGACAAACTCGGATCGCACCAGGAGCTGCGTGGGGACAATGACCCAGACCATGTCGAGGAACGGTCCGAGCAGAATCCACGCAATGTACGCCGCGCCACGGAGCGACTCGCGCCACGTCGGACGCGTCTCGTACTTGGTGCTGGCGTACACGGCACGCTGGAGCTGTTTCTCAGACTCGGGCTCCAGCAGCGCAGGCTCGCGCGCGTCGCCGGCGGCAGCGTCGGTCGGTGGGGTCGAGTGTTGCGGCGGCATGACGAGTGGAGGACGGTCTCTGTTATTGTTCTGAGGAGCACGCTACGATGGACTTGCGGCGTAGAGGCTGAAGCGTTTGTGTGGAGTGGAGAGTGAACCCTGAGCCGGTCAGGAAAGATTGTCAGCGTGACGCCGTCTTCTGTACTGTACTGTAAGCTGGACGTGGATGGATGGCTTCGCTCTTTTGTGGAAGGGCGGATCCACGAAACCAAACAGTCGGAACAGCACGGAACAAGCAAGCTTCGACGATGTTCGCTCGGTCGGACACATTCCTTCTTTACGATATATGTTTTTATACGGACCTGACAATACCACGTTTGACTATGTAGAATGATCGAAACCAACAGCAAATCCGATTATACAGGTTCTGGTCTTGAGCCGTGAGCATAATCGTCTCATGTCCCATTCATTCTGTCGAGGAGTGAGTGTGTATAGTCAACTCACGGAGGCATCGGTATACACGTACTAGACCTAATCTATTTTTTTTAAAAATAGATTAGGGTTTAGGGTTTTAAAAAATAGATTAGGTCTAGTACGTGTATACCGATGCCTCCGTGAGTTGACTATACACACTCACTCATTAAAATAGAGAAATGACCGTAAAAGGTCGTATCCGCACTGGCTATGCACGTTCAGATATTATATATGACTTTATCGAAAAATACGACACCAACTAAACTTACACAAAGTTCTGGCTGTAGTTGACCTTGGCCGGTCCGCGGACCTCGCCGTTCTGCGAGTCGGCCAGCGACGGCTCACGGGCCGTCAGCATTTCTTTCCGCTGAGCGATCGTTCGCGCCGACGTTGCAAGCATCTGCTCGTTTCGTCGCCCCATCCAGATCGACGCGCCGGTCATCACGACGACCAGTGCAGCGACACCGATCGCAACCGGGAACGGCGGGCCGTAGCCTTCAAAGTTCTTGTCGCCGTCGGCGGTCTTGCTCTCGTCTAGCACTTGCGTGCAGCGTGGACCACCCCACGACTTGCCGTTCGTGCACTCGCAGCGTCCTCGTACACAGGAGCCGGTCACGAGCTTGGTAAACTGGATATCGCCCGTGGCCAGGACTGTGCAGTCGTTGTTTGACGTGCAGAACGCACCACCGGCCACGTCGATGGCCAAGTTGTCGTAGTCCTGGTACTCGTCAATATGACCGTTGATCCATTCTTTCGTCGGGTGCGATGCGGGGTCACAACCGACCTGCATGTAGTTGTCGGGTTCGAGGTCGGTGCCCTTGTCTTGGTACAGGCGAACGTAGTCGAGCTTCAAGTACATGGGAAAGTCGTCACAGATTGCGTTCGTGATCGGGTCCTTGCCATCGCCACGACACGGTTTGCCGGGGTTCGGTGGTACTGCGCCCCACGACGTCGAGAGCGCGACGTTCAAGATGATGTACATGGGCTCTTCGATCATGAGCTTCTGCGGGTTGTTCTTCTTGGCGTTCTGGGGTACGTTCTCCATGGACTCGGCCGTGACCTCAAAGAGCGGGAAGCCATCCACGTCCCACCGCACGTAGCCGTTCTTGCCCGTGACCCACTCGACCTGGTAGATCAGGTAGTCGGTGTAGGCGGCGACGTGGAGTGGCCAGTTGGCCGAGATCGCGTCCATTTGGTAGTTGAACGGCTTCATGATGTCGGTCTTGGTCCGGTTATCCGGTCGAGGGTCTTTGCAGAGCTTGTTCTGGTTGTCGGGGTCGCACAAGTACGAGCCGGCGTAGCCGTTCATAATCGGAAAGCACGTGCCGTTGTAGTTGATACCCCAGTGGTCTGTGCCATTACTGTCAACAAGGCCGAGGTCCGCGTTCGGATCTTTGGAGCCCGGGCAGTTGGCCGGCGTGCACACGTTCTCGACAATCCCAGTCTTGCGGGTGGTGGCAATCGCCTCGTACGTTTGACGGAGCGCTGGATCCGGTGTGCAGAACGGATTGCTCTGGTACCGGAGCCCTTGGTACCAGGATTTGTAGCCGCGTTTGTCGTACACAGACGTTGGCGCCCCGGGATGGTTCGCGCCGGGCGTCTTGCACGTTGCACTGTACAAACAGTACGGCTGATCGACAGTGGTGTCGACGGGGAACATGCGGTACTCGACCGGCATACCCGGTGCGATCTGGAGCGACGACGAGCTCGCGTCGCCACCGCCTTCGAGCAGATCGATCTCCGGTGCACCACGCCCCTGGTTTGGGTGGAGACCAAAGCCAGGGTTCGGGTCGCACGCACTGATGCGCTGGTTCGATGGCTCGAACACGTCGGGGTCACACCGGTTGTAGGAGAATGGCCACATGCGGTTCGTGGAGGCACTAAAGATCGCACGGCCGAGGTTCCCCATCATCCAGATCCCGGGCCACGTCGGGTAGTACCGCAAGTTCTTGACGCGGCCGTTCTTGCCGCCGGCCAAGAGGTCTGGATTCTTGGCCGCCGCGCTGACCGCACCGGGCAACTGCGCACGCACTTCAAACATACCGCCTTGATAGCAAAATTTGTTCCAGGTCTGGACCATCGCGGCGCGGTACTGGAACTCGACGGTCTCGAACTGCGGCGGGTTCAGGTACATGTTGTAGACCGAGATCGACTGCACGTCGTCAATGATCTTGATGTAAAAGTAGCAGGTCGTGTTGTCGGCGTCGCACGCGGTCGTGGTCATGTTGTGCGAGTAGATCTCCTTGGCGCCGTTCACGCCGTCGGGCTTTTCGAGCGAGGTCCACAAGTGGTCTTTGCCGGGGCGAAAGTCGCGGTTCGGTGTGTTGAACTCGTCGCTCATGACGAGCTCCCACGTGCGACCGCGCGAGCTCTTGAAGGTCTGGCGGTCGGCAGGCGTGTCGGGGTCGACCCAGACGGCGATGCCCGACTTGACGGGGTACTCTTTGGTCGCTGCGGCCGCCAGGGCGAGCACACAGGCGAGCGCAATGACCAAGGCGGTGGCGTGGAGATGCAGGTGACGCTGTCCGTACCGAGCCATGGTGTGTGGGGAGGAGTGAAGGGGGAAGCTAGCGAGTTGAAGAATGCGGAGGAGGAGGGATGGAGGAGAGCCGAACACCGTACGACGCTCGACTAAGAGGTGTGAGGACGGTGCGACACGACTGCGATGCCGCCATCCGGAAGAGTCCTGCAATGTCGATCCTGGTCCAGCTGTTGGAACGTCAGATCGAGGTTTTTTAGTCACTGTTCATGTTGGGATCAGATCCGATCCGGCAGCACAGTGGAGCGTGGTTCTGTGCAAGATGGATCCGAAAAACCTTATGTCGGGCTCGTCGCTGTCCAGGCTAGCGACTAATACGCTGGGTCTCGATTAAAAATGTCGCGCGGCACAGAGAAAAGCCGCTGGAGAACTTGCACTGAATACTCGCACTGGCACTGAATACTCGTGTGCACTGGACTTCAACCGAGCGTTTCCACATGGTATTAATACAACTGGTGTCGCCTTGTGCATCGAGCTTCAGCGCGTGGGTACTGGGAGCTTCGTGTGCGCCCCTAGGACGTCACGCGCCAGCGGAAGGACCACGCTGAATCGGCGGACTAATAACAAAGGGAGCGATGGCAGGAAGCCGACGTTACACCGACAGTACAGTGGACCCCGATATTGTTCAGGCGCATACATGACGTTGACGTACAACTGCGTACTGCGTAGTAGGTAGCAAACGACTCGCCGAGCCCTCCTCCACTATTACAACCGTACAACTCTCGTCTTGATCGTACACAGGAGAATCGTGGACTACCGACTCGCCCTTACACGGGCGATGCGCAGACGTTGCGGGTCACGTCGTACTTGTCGGGGAGCAGCACTGCCGGTAGGTACGTATAGGAAGGCGCCACGACATAGCCAACCACGGCAACCAATGCGACCTCGAACGCGTCCGTGCGCTCATACCTGCCACGGCCGTTGCGGTAGATGAGGATCTGGTCGTACGGGTGGAAGCCTGTGCAGTTCAGATACGCATACGTCTGGATCCCACACGTACAGCGCGTCATGCTGTAACAGACCGATGGCGCGAGCTCAAACGCAACGCTGTCTTGCCTGCCCGCCTCGTCTCTGTAGGCGATTGTCCGTGGTGAACTCCTGCTGGTGCTGCTGCTGACTGAGCGTTCGTAGTGCACGTGCCGGTGACGGCGCCGGACAACCGTCCACGGTACTGTAGTGTCAACCTTGTCTGGCAGTACCGCGCCTGGCACGTACGCGTAGGATAAGAACGGCGTGATCACGCCCCCGTCGATCTCGAGCTGTCCGTTGAGAGTTCGCATCACATGGCGCGTGACGCCTCCCGCTTGATCGCAGTTCTCGCTCGTGAAGAGGTAGATTTCGTCCCACTCGTCAAAGCCGCGGTACTGAATCGAGCCTGTGCGGGTCTCACCCGGTGGGAATCACAGGCACGGTTTGACGTTGTAGCACGCTTTGGCCTTGAGCTCAAACGCGATGGTCTTGTCCGTGACCTTGTCTTTGATGGTGAGTACCTTGGCTCGAGGGTCGCTGGCTCGGGCGTTGCTGGCTCCGGAGTCGGTGGCTCGGGCGTCGTCGGGATTGGTGTTGTTGGCGGTGGCGTTGGCGTTGGCGTTGG
>JAADXQ010000405.1:0-13349 GCA_023337915.1 Pythium angustatum | reverse complement strand
TGTAGTTGTCAGCCTCGAGGTCGTCGCCCCGATCTTGGTACAGACGAATGTAGTCGATCTTCATGTACATGGGAAAGTCGTCACAGATTTTGTTTGCTTGCGGATCTTTGCCATCGCCGCGACACTTTTTGCCGGGATTCGGGGGCGTCGCACCCCACGAAGAGGAAAGTGCGACGTTGAAGATGAGGTACATCGGTTCTTCGAGCATGATCTTCTGCGGGTTTGTCTGCTTTGGATCCTGCGGCACGTTCTCGAACGACTCGGACGTGACCTCAAAGATCGGGTGGCCGTCGAGCATCCAGCGCACGTAGCCGTTCTTGCCTGTGACCCACTCGAGCTGGTACACGAGGTAGTCCGTGTACGCGCCAACGTGCACAGGCCAGTTCGACGAGATGGCGTCCATCTGGTAGTTGAACGGCTTCATGACGTTGGTCTTGGTCTGATTGTCGGGCCGTGGGCTGATGCACAGCGGGTTCTGGTTGTCCGGGTCGCACAAGTACGAGCCCATGTAGGCGTTCATGACGGGGAAGCACGAGCCGTTGTAGTTGATACCCCAGTGGGTCGTGCCCTTGCCGTCGACCAAGCCGAGATCGGCGTAACCATCCTTCGCGCCCGAACATGTGTCGACCGTACACGAGTTGATCTTGATATCCTTGACGGCAGCAGCGATGGCTTCGTACGACTGGCGTTCCGCAGGGTTCGACACACAGAACGGATTCGTTTGGTACCGCAGCCCTTGGTACCAGGACTTGTAGCCGCGCTTGTTGAAGAGCGCAGTCGGCACACCCGGGTGGTTCGCGCCCGGCGTCTTACAGTCTCCACCGTAGAGACAGTAAATGTTCTCGTCGATGTTCTCGTCAATGTCAAACAGGCGAAAGTTCGTGGGCATGCCCGGACCGATTTGAAGCGACGACGAGATCGCAACACCGCCGCCCTCGAGCAAATCAATCTCGGGCGCACCGCGGCCTTGGTTCGGGTTTAGACCAAAGCCAGGGTTCGACTCACAGGCGCTGATGCGTTGGTTCGACGGTTCAAACACGTCTGGCTCACAGCGATCATAGGAGAACGGCCACATGCGGTTGGTTGAGGCACTGAAGATCGCACGACCGAGGTTCCCCATCATCCAGATACCAGGCCACGTTGGATAAAACGCCAGCGCTTCGGTCTTGCCGTTCGGTCCTTTCTTGAGATCCGGGTTGCCCGACTTGTCACTCACGGCACCGGGCAACTGCGCACGGACTTCGAGCATACCACCTTGAAAGCAAAACTTGTTCCACGACTGGACCATGGCCGCGCGGTAGAAGAACTCGACGGTCTCGTAGCCGGGTGTCTGGAGATAGAGGTTGTAGACCGAGATGACTTGGTGGTCGTCGATCACTTTGATGTAAAAGTAGCACGTGCCGTCGTCGTCGCAGACCGTCGAGGTCATGTTGTGCGAGTACGTTTCCTTGGCGCCGTTCACGCCATCGGGCTTTTCGAGGGAGGTCCACAAGTGGTCTTTGCCGGGACGAAAGTCACGGTCCGGCGTATTGAACTCGTCGCTCATGACGAGCTCCCACGTGCGACCACGTGAGGTCACGTACATCTGGCGATCGTCGGGCGTCGCGGGATCGACCCAGAGCCCAAGACCCGACTTGACGGGGTACTCTTGCGAAGAGTTCGATTCGGCCGCGGCCGAGACGTGTGCCGCCGACGCGCAGAGCGCCGCGGCTGCGTATACCGATAGACGCACCATGGGTCGACGCTACGTATGACAGTTTGTCGTCCAGCACGGGAGCGGCACCAGCGAGGAAGAGCGGAAGGTGCGTCCGCGAGCTGAGAAGTGCCGGGCGAGACGGGCGACGATCGCGATGGCAGTGGCGCCAGTCGGTGATCGCCTGCTTCTCCCGCGGCTCTGGACGTTGATCGTTGATCCTGCTGGGCATCCGAAGAGTCTGGACGCCGCTGGACCGTGCCGGATACTCCCGGACGTGGACGGGCACACTGTCCAGATGGTTGCTTGGCGATTGTGTTCAAAGGAACGACGCGAGAGAGAGTGAGGAAGAGCATTATTAGGTGTAGGGCTGAACTGATTCGCAAGACCGTGTGGGCTGAATGATTGGTCGAAAAGGGGCATTGAGTCGGTTTTACACCTGTTTGGGCTTGACGACGACAACTCGGACCCTATCCCTCCAGTGACGACGCCACCACCCTTCCCTATCCCCGACGTTTTCGAAGCTTCTTCGTTGGCCAATCTGGACAAGTGCGCCACTGTGCGTCAGATTGGGCGGATCACCTGTGTTATTAGATATCAAGTGTGCACCCAATAAGCCAGGTACGTCGCTTCAGGATCGCTCCTGCCACGACGCGACGACCCGTTCCATCTACGTTCGCAAGCATCATGCGTCTCCCAGCGCTCTACTCGCCGCGTGCGTCCAGCGACAGCGCGACCACCAAGCCCTCTACGGGTATCGCACTCCCTCACTTTTGTGCTGCGAATGGCGAGCTCCACGCACCAGCGTCGCCGCGCCGTTCGCGTCCGGAGCATCCAGAGAACTCGTGCAAGACCTCCATTGACCTCACGATCAACCGCATCCGCGATGTCACCGTACGTCGCCCTCTATCCCCATGCATGCTATATCGCAGTAGTAGTACTGATGGACGATAGGATCGTGTGCGCAGGCCAAGATCAAGGCCAGCTTTGCACGCATGGACCAGACCGAAGCGGCCTTTGACCACGAGCGCCACGAGCTCGATGTGTGGATCGAGCGCACGCACCGTGAACAAGAACGACTGGCACAGGCCTATCTCACGCTGTTCCACGCCAGTGCCACCCACATTCAGCGTGCGTTTCGTGGGTTCCTCGCGCGACGCGCCTACCGTGAAGCACTTGCGCTCCGTGCGGTGCTCAAGATCCAACGGGCGTTCCGTGCCAAACAAGTCCGTCGGACCGAGCGGCGTCGGCAGTTCCGGCTTTTGTCCAAGAAGATTGTACGTGGTATGAAAGGTGTGCGTGCGCGTCAAGAGCTCACGCACAACGAGCTGCTGAACCGCGTGAGCCACAACATGATGATCGAGCGCCAGTGGCGCATGGCCATGGGCGTCGCCGACACCGAGAGCGACTTGCTCAATGCGCTCTATCGACGCAAGTTTATGCGGCAGCGGCTGAGTATATTGTTGCTGCACGTGCGCACGATGAGTAGCGTCATTCGGTTTTGGTCGAGGCTGGTGCCGCAGCGTCCTGTCGAGATACAGAATAATGGTGACGACGACGAGCAGTTGCCGACAGAGGCGAACGGCGTGACGCTCGAGATCGAGGACAACCTCATGAACGATGTTGACAAGGACTCGTCCAGTCCAGCGACAGCCAAACCAAGTTTGTTCTCGCTCACACAGCAGCTTTCGTCACCGTCCAAGTCGTCCAAGTCGCCGCCCAAAACCAGTCGCGTCACGCGAGAGGATCTGCGACGCAAGCAAAAGCTCTATACGCAACGCGTCTACGAAGAAAACCTCAAGAAAGAAGCTGGGCGCGCAGCCCAGATTGAGAAGCAACGAGAGATTGCGCGGCTCGCCGAAGAAGCACGGAAGGTTCATGAAGACGAGCAACGTCGTCTTCGACTGGAGCAGGCGCAGGCGCTGCGCGAAGATCTCGAGCGGCGTGGTCTATTGGCGATCAAGGAGCTCCAGTTTAAGAAGGGGGAAGAATTGCGCAAGGAAGAAGAAGCCCACCAGCGCGTTGTACAGGCCAAAGAGCGTATCGCAAAAGAAGTGCTGAGCGACGAGACGCAGACGCTGCTCTCACGACGGCAACGTGCTCAGGCCCAGGCAAGCGTACCCAAACCAAAGGGCTGATCACAGAGGCGACCACCGTACCCCGTTCTGTCAGACAAGTCCGGGAATAGTGCGCTGGTGCATTTGCCGGGGTCCAGTGCAGTCTCGTCTCCGACTGAATGGATGCCTCGATTTGGAAATCTAGGAAAGAGTGTACCGTCGTCAGTGACACGATCCCAGGCGACTGATCCAACGAGGACGACGTCCCTGCCAATCGACAAGAGTGGACGAATCGACAACTGTGCGCTAAATAGCGATCGCAGCTCGTTGGTCAGATCGCGAGTGCGGTGTCCAATTGGTCGGAAGCTTCCGTCGCACGATCTGCCTTCCGTCCCCTCGACCCGCATTACTTGAAAGTCGACGACAACAAGCACGTTGGTGGTGAACATGGCGATGCAGTCGTGGAGTGACGTGCCATGCAGGAATCTGTGGATTGTGTGACAGTCACACGACGGTGGAGCGTCGTCACCGTGAACGCCGGACCTGCGCCGAGACCGCGTGAGTACCACTCGGCGGTCGTCTACGGTACGTCGTGTGCTTTCGTGATGTCGCATTGCGTCGTGGTCACTGACGCGCCACCGTTGTACATAAGGCACGTCAATGTACTGCTTCGGTGGTAGTTACCACGTCCTCGACAATTCCAGCTACTTTCATGTGACACGCTCACAGCCCATGAACGACTTCCTCGCGTTCGATTTCGAGACACGCACGTGGACACCAATCTACGGTGCAGGCAGCGTGCCGGGACAGCGGTACGTTTTCTCTCATCTCCGCGCCGTCTCGCTGTGTAAACCGCTACACTGACGCACTCGTTTCGTTCCCGTGTTCCTCAGCGCCAACTCGCCGCTAGTCGTGTTCGAGAACAGCTGCATCCTCTTTGGCGGCCACAATGGCCGCAATTTTCTCAACGATGCTTGGTTGTTTGACTTCGGTAGGTGGCTTGAGCCCTGCTGCCTGCACGACATGAATAGCAGCTCACTCATTAACGGGCGTAGGTCGGCGCTCGTGGTCGAGACTTGTGACTCAGGGACCCACGCCAACCCCGCGCGCGAATGCCGTCGCGCTGATTTACTCGAATGCGATGTACGTTTTCGGTGGGACCAACGGAACCGCGATGAACGACTTGCACAGGCTCAGTTTGGGTACGTCACGTTCTGGTGTAACTTGGCGATGAGTGCGCCAGTCCTCACGCCCACGCACTTCATGCACACCCTTCAGCGCCCGCACACCGCCGCACTTGGCAGGCGGTCGCGTCAACATGGCCACCACCGCTCCCGCGAAGCGAGCCCGTTGTCGCCTTGTACGATTCAAACCTCATCGTGTTTGGGGGTTTCAACGCTCGAGACCGCCTCAACGACTTTAATCAGTTCCGCCTGGTTGAGGACGACAACGCAGTGGGGGCCTCGGACCTCGTGAACACGAGTGAGCTCCTGCGTATGCAGGCCATGCGGATGTTCGGCGTAGGGGATTATGAAGGGGCCGATTGGGGTTATGAAGCGGCGGGCACGGGCCTCGCGGACCTAAGCGAGCTTATGCGTATTGCGTGTATGTTCACCGAGGAGGAGGACCAGTTCAGCAATGAAGACGCTTCACGTTGTGACGAGCTTCGGGGACAAGCAGATCCGACGGAAGGGCTGCGCACACGCGCACGGTCGCGTTCACGCGAAGAACACCTCCGCGAGCTCTGCAGCTGCCCCATCGCGATGGACATCATGACCGACCCGGTGCTCACACCATCCGGCGTCACGTACGAGCGCACGATGATCGAGATGCACTTGGACCGCGTTGGTGCGTTCGATCCGATGACCAAAACTCCGCTCACGAATACCGACTTGTACCCGAACCGAGCGATCAAGAGTCTCATCGAGAAGCACTTCCCAGACCACGCTCGTTGAGCGGACGCTGCCGTCACCCTGAGTGTGCAGCCATGCTCTGATTGTGGTCGTGTATTCTCATTCATACAACGATCTGTACACAGTATCTTACGTGACGTATATTCTAGATAGTGTCGGCGTTTCTATAGCATTGTGACGAGGTTGACGGCCAAGTTGAAGCCGACCAGCAGCACCAACGTAATCAACAGCGCGACGCCGGCGTATTTGTTGTAGCCGCCAAACGCACGAAGCTGCTGTGCATCGAGCTTTTGTTGCGGCAGCAGCTTGATTACGAGGAAGCTCAGCAGCTTGATCGCGACCGTCACAAAGAACGCCTTGATCACGCGAGCACGCGTGTCGGGCGAGTCCACTACCACGTCGTCGCTTGAGAACCGGAAGCCGGGGATACTGGGTACCATTGCAGCGATCACAAAGCCGGCAAGCGCGGCGAGTCGCTGGTACGAGAGTGCGAGCCCAACGGTCGCACCTTCGTAGCCAACGTCGGCGATCTCACCAGCAAAGTGCACACAGAACAACAGCAGAAGCGCCCGCGGGACATCGAGAATCAAGTACATGGCGCCGTAGAAATACGGGTTCCGGACCACGTCGTACGTCGTCAAGGTCGTGAGCACCACGTACGAGGCGATAAACACGATCGACGCCCAGACGACGATCTTGCGCCAGTGCACGTTCCGCAAAAAGATCGTCCAGCACAACACGGTGAGCGCCATGATGACGTTGCGTGCAAACTCGACCGCGAGCGCGTCTTTCTCGTCGACGCCCGACCACGTCTCGACGGCGTCGCGGACGTTCTGGTTCGAAAACGCGATCAAGAAGAGATGGAAGATCACAAAGAGCAGTACGCGGTAGACGACGTTCTGGTGACAAAATCTCCAGAACGTGTGGAGTCGCTGGCCCATGGCAATGGGCGGTGGTGCCGGTGGCGGTCCGACGACGTCGACGCGGGCTTCCTGGTAGCCGAAGACCACGATGGGGATCACTGCTAGCGATACGCCGGCGAGGATCATGGCGGCTTCACCGATCGAGAGCGTCGAGACCAAGTGATCGTTGTCTCGCCCGACGCTGATGACGCGCCATACGAGCAGCATGGCACAGGCCGCACCGGCGTTGAACAGCGTCAGCAGTGCGCCGTGGTGGCGACCGCGGTGGTGGATGTGCTCACGCTGTGCGTACTCGATACTCGCCGCGATGGCCGAGACCCACGAGATCTGGATACCGATCGCGGCCAATAAACTGACGAGCAAGTAGGCCAATACGTACGGACTCGATTGAGGGCTGCTGTCGTCGTCGTCCTCTCCTCCGTTGATGGGTGCGTACAGCAAGCGACCGCTGTGGCTGAACTCGTCCAAGACAATCAGCGCACCGCACATGGCGAGCGTGAGCATCCACCCAAGGATCATGTACCCTTTGCGACGGTAGCCACAGATTGAGACGCTGTCCGAGACAAAACCGATCACAATCGAGAGGGTCGACGGCCACACGAGCACCGAGTTGGCGGCCTTGACTTGCCGCTCGTCGTTGGCGTGGAGGTACTGTGCGAGCAACGTGCCGTGGCCGTACGAAAAGAAGTTGAACGCAAAGCCGCAGACAAACGCGTGGACCGCAAAGCCAATGTACGCTTTGCTCGCAAGCGCAATGGGTTCTTGTCCGGGGCGTAGACTGCCATAGTCACTGTAGTTGAAGAACGCCGTGCCCGCGACGAACCGCGCGTTCGCGTTCGCGTGGGCGGCCGTGTTATGGGCCGGTGAGAGGACCCACGGACACGTATCGGGCGTCGCGCTGCTCGTGCGCGTGAGCGACGGCGACCGCGTCGGTCGTGTTGACGCCTTGAGTTCCTCGCGTGTGATCGCGCGCATGACGGACGAATTGGCTCAGTCCAAGGTTGTGAATGGCCAGTGCTGCTGGATGCACAATCGGCTCTGGACTGGGTGCCACCGAGGCTCAGAGCTGAGGCGAGCAGCTCTACACCTCTGCAGGAAGTCTCTGCAGGGCTACAGTAACCTACAGTGGCGCTGCACCGCGGAGCGCCACTGTAGGTTCCGGACCGAGTGTGATTCATTCTTGCGCCACTCGAGCCTTGTGAGACCGTGGTCGCCAATGCTGATTCGACCACCAGATGGTCGCGTGGCGATCTTTATGGTGTTGTAGCACCCTGAAAGCACTTTGGGCATGCTCTATTCGAGAGTTATCAAGTGAATTTCCAGTCACTAGTGCCTTTCCTGCCGGCTTTGATGAGATAAAACCATGCGCTTCGGGATGACCAAGGGATCCGAGAGGTCACCGACAATCAGCCAGAACGGACTTGACTGGCTTCCTTCGACACTGACTTCCTTGACTGTGAAGAAACCAACGCATCTCTTCCTGATCAGGCTCACAGTCATCATGAGCCCTTCGGGACGAATCGGCAGCAAGCACTGTTGGAGCAGAGGCTCTGGTCGCTTCCATCTCAAAATTCGTGGTATCTCAGGACCACCGCATGGCGTCCGATTGTGGAGTAGCGAGTGATTTACTATGCTCGGCAGTTTTATTGCGACTCGCCAAGTGGCCTGGGGACTCCAGCCCTGGCCAGGGCTTCACGCTCGCGTCCTACAGCTTTGCGACTCACTCGCAACATCATGGTGAGGCGGTCGCAAGCCAACACGTTTCGTGTCGTCAAACGCTGTACTCTGTTCGAATCAATGATCTGAAGTATGGTTCTATCGTACACCTAGACCACAGCCATGAGATTGACCGCGAGGTTAAAGCAGAGCAAGAAGACGAACGTCGCGAGCAGTGCGGCACTCGCGTACTTGTTGTAGCCACCGAATGCGCGCTGCTGCTGCGCGTCCAGTTTTTGCTGTGGCAGAAGTCGGATCACCGGAAGACACAACAGATTGACCGCGACGATCACGACGAACGCTTGGAGGACCTTGGCTCGTGTCTCGGTCGAGTCGTAGGCGATCTCGGCATCGGTGACGTGGAAGCCGAGCACGTCTGGCGAGATCGCCGAGATCGTATAGTCTGCTAGCCCTGCGAGTGTCTGGTACGACATGGCGAGCGCGACCGTGACGCCTTCGTGGCCGACGTCGGCGATTTCCGTCGCGAGGATAAACGTGAAGAGCAGCAGCCACGCCCGCGGGATCTCAGAGACCAGTAGCATGGCCGTGTAGAAGGCTTCACTCCGCACAACGTTGAGCGTCGTGAGCGCCGTGAGCACGGCGTAGGCCGCGAGGTAGAGCAGCGAGCCGACCACGACCAGCGTACGCCACCCGACGTTCCGCAAAAACGCTTTCCACACGAGCACACTGACCATGTCGGTGGCCATGCGGAGCACTTCGATCGTGAGCGATTCGTCGCGGTCGACGCCGGACCACGCTTGCACGGCATCCCGTACGTTCTGGTTGAAGAGCCCGAGCAGAAAGAGGTGGAGGATCGTGAAGAAGAGCACGTGGTAGACGACGTTCTGGTGGCAAAACTTCCAGAACGTGTGGAGCCGCTCGCGCAGCGCCATGCCCACCCGCGGTGTGTTGGTGAAGGGTTCTTCGTGGTAGAAACACACAACGAGCGGCAGTGCCGCCAGTGTGACGATGCCGAGCACGACGGCAGCGCCGCCGATCGACAGCGACGACACGAGCGTGTTCCTGGTACTAGTCGTGTCGTGGGCAATCACGAGGGCCGTCATGAGCCGTGCAAACACGCCGCCGGCGTAGTAGAGTGCCGTGAGTGCTGCCTGCAGCCGACCGCGATGGAAAACGTGCTCTCGCTGGGCGTACTCGACGCTTGCTGCGACACCTGCGAGCCACGAGATCTGGATACCGAAAGCCGCCAGGAGACTGACGACGAGGTACGCGACACCGAACGGACTGCCGCTGCTGTGGTCGCTCCGGCCGCGGTAGACGTCGAGGATAAAGATCACAGCATACATGGCGAGACTGAGGAGCCAACCAGCAATCATGCAGCCTTTACGACGGTACCCGCAGGTCGGGAAGGAGTCCGAGACGAGACCAATGACGATCGAGAGGGCCGACGGCCAGACCAAGACGTAGTAGGCCGCATACACTTGCTGCTCGCTGTTGGCACGGAGGTACTCGGCCAACAGACGCCCGTATCCGTACGAGAAGAAGTAGAACACAAAGCCGGACACGAAGAAGTGGAGCGCGAGCCCGATACACTGCGAGCTAAAGAGTTCGATCGGGTCGTGTCCAGGACGCAGGCTGCCGTAGGCGTTGTAGTTGAAGAACGTTGTGCCGGCCACGAACCGGCGGTGCGTCGTCGATGCACTGCGGTGGTCTCGCAGCCCGAGCATCGGCGGCGACAGCAGCGAGTGATGGTCGGGCGTGGTTGCGGCCGTCGGGCGCTGGGCCATGAAGCTAGTGACGACGGCCGGCGACACGTCGACCTTGACCTCGGTGCGGCTGATGGAGCGCATGGTGTGATAGTCGACTAGGGGAGGAAAAGTAAACTGATCCCCGAGATGGGTCGACTCCCCTGTCCTCGCGTGTACCCTTTCGTCGCGAGACGCTGGCAAAGCCAGGGAGAGTGAGCGGACTTACTCCACTGTGCTTGGTGAACAAGGCGAGGCCGTGGCGACCGTTCGTGCCATTTCGGGTCAGCCGACAACCCACGTTGAGCTGAATCACAATGAGATGCAGTGCAGTCCACACATACCGTGCGTGGGATCGTGGGAGTCCCGCGGGTCCCAAACAGGCTGAGGCTCAGCGGCTGAGCCCTCTCTGGCCCTTGGCATCTGGCGTCGACTCATTTTGTTCCGGCCACTCCACTGGAGTGCGAAAACCCCGATTAAATGACCTCAACCGAGTGCTGCATGCTCGTATCAATGGAGGTCATCAGTTGACAATAGAGGTACTAGTGCCACGAGGCAGTTATAACGACTAAATGGCATGACATAAATGTCATGCCATTTAGTCCATCTCTCAGCGTAATGACCAGCAGCATGCGTGACCTAGGACTCGGCAAGAGCGTCCAGTGAAGTCCAGACCGTGCCGCTTGGCCGTGGTCCAGCACAGTGCATAGCGGTGCTCAAGTCTCCAATCTTGTTCTCCCGGTCGAGACGCTGAACCCACACCCAGCACGATCCCGTTCAAGCAGATCCGAGCACGGAATGATCAGCGAGGGAGATTCAGTATGAATACCGGTACTACCTGGTCGTATTAAAATACTACCCGAACATGTGAGGAATACACTATCAACAATGGCCCTCGACGAAATGTGCGTTGTGGTGCACGTGGATTGATATGACTCTATTGTATGCACACCAAAGACACGACGACCTGGACATCACGCACCACGTAGCAGTGGACTACACGCGCCGGCTGAGATAAATAAGTATGGTAGTCGGCGGTCTCACAGCACGACGAGCAGGTTCGACGCGAGATTGAAGCAGAGTAATACCGCAAACGTGATTGCGAGCGCCGTGCTCGCGTACTTGTTGTAGCCGCCGAACGCACGTAGCTGCTGCGCGTCGAGCTTTTGCTGTGGCACGAGTCGCACGAGCGTGAGGCTCAAGAAGTTCACGACCGTGACGATCCCAAAAGCTTTGGCGACGTTCGCACGCGTCGCAGGCGAGTCCTCTTTGAGATCTTGGTCCGAGACCTTGAAGCCCATGAGGTCGGGGTAGATCGCGCCGAGCGTAAAGTCTGTGAGCCCAGCGAGTGTCTGGTACGAAATCGCCAGGCCAACAGTCAAGCCCTCGTGCCCGACGTCGGCGATCTCGGTCGCGAGCACGAACGTGAAGAGCAGGAGCCAGCCGCGCATGAATTCGGTGATCATGATCATCGCGGCGTAGAACCACTCGTTCCGGACGACGTTGTAGGTCGTGAGCAGTGTCAGTACCGTGTAGGTTGTGACGTAGAGCAGTGAGCCCCAGATCACGAGCACACGCCACCCGACGTTCCGGAAACAGACCTTCCAGAGCAGCACCGTGAGCATGTTGGCTACGGGCCGTGCGGCGTCGATCGTGAGCGCACCGTCGCGCGTGACACCTGACCACGTCTGCACGGCGTCACGTGCGTTCTGGTTGAACTGGCCGATGAGGAGCAAGTGCAGCACGGTGAAGAAGAGCACGCGGTAGACGACGTTGTGGTGGCAGAACTTCCAGAAGCTCCGGAGGCGTGCTTTGAGCGACATGCCGACACGCGGCGTGTTCACGAACGGGTCTTCGTGGTAGAACAGCAGCAAGAACGGAAACGCAAGCAGCGCGACAGCCGCAAGGATCGTGGCCGACCGGCCGATCGAGAGCCTGGACACGACGCGTGCGTCTTCGGTTGCGCCTTCGTTGATCACGTAGGCGGCGAGCGACTGGGCGATGAACGCGCCAATGTAATAGAGGATGAGCAGCGTCGCTTGCAACCGACCGCGGTGGTGAATGTGCTCGCGCTGCGCGTACTCGACACTGGCCGCGACGGCTGCGACCCATGCGAACTGAAGGCCGAGCGCAGCGAGCAGGCTCACGAGGATAAACGCCCACGCGAACGGACTGGCGTCTTCCGGGTCGCTCGCGGTTGTAGTGGTGCGTGTCGCCGACACGTAGAGCAGGTCGCCACTGTTGCTGTAGGCGTCGAGGACCACGAGCACGAGGAACATGACGAGGCTCACGAGCCAGCCGATGAGCATGTAGGCCTTGCGTCGGTAGCTAAAGACCGAGAAGAGATCCGAGACGAGACCGACGACGACCGATAGCGCCGAGGGCCACACGAGCACGTAGTTCGCGGCCTTGACCTGGCGATCGTCGTTCGCCTTGAGGTACTCGGCAAGCAAGCGGCCGTACCCGTACGTGAAGAAGTAGAACGAGAACCCGCAGAGCAATACGTGGACCGCAAAGCCAATGTACTGCCGGCTAAACAGCGCAATCGGGTCTTCGTTCGGTCGTAAGCTCCCAAACGCGTCGTAGTTGAAGAACGTCGCACCGGCCACAAAGCGCCGCGGACCCGACTGCCGTCCGTCGCCAATTGACCAGGCCGGGACGTAGTCCCCTACCGACTCGGACGTGGTCGTCGCGCGCGTGCGCGGCCCGGGGCCGTAGACCGCGACGCTTGGCGAGCGCTCGAGCTTTGTCGTGTCGTGCATATTCCTGTATCTGGCTCCTGCACGGACGGACCTGGCGCGATTGGATTGGATTCGGGTCGTGGCCGGTGGTCTAATATCGGAGACTGTGACTGTGATTCGGGCCGACGAGACAGATTCACAGGCGAGCGAGCGGGTCGCTTGACCGCGGTCTGGGTGCGGAACGGCTCTGCCTTTTTTGGAGCGAGAGTGTGAGTCGTGGGGGCTGGACGGACCAGACCTTTCTTCCGCACAGCTGCGGAGACTGGACCGTGCCTACTCATGTACGTGCGAGTACAGTACAGTACGGTACCGTAGAGAGTTTTAGCCGCTAGAGCAGCGAGAAAACCCACCGACATGTTGACTTTGGAGGAAATATGGTATTTGATTGGATCAGACGTGGGTTTTTGGGTTATAATTGGATTTGGCTGATCCAATACCTATTGGTTTCGCCGATTTTTGTCACTGCTCGTACCGCCGCTGATCGCGGCGGGGCGCTAAGCCGCGCCCGCTTCGCTGCGCTCCGCTAGAGCGCTCCCTAATCGCAACCTCCGCTGCGCTGCGGTGGCTCCTGAATAGATAGATCCTCCTTGTTTAGTGCAT
>JAADXQ010000404.1:0-13379 GCA_023337915.1 Pythium angustatum | reverse complement strand
TGCCGACCACTCGGTCGAGTACGCCGACATTGACCCGCGCTTTACGACCGTGCGCGACCTCAAGCGCACGCTCTGCGACAAGCGCAACTCACGCAAAGACCTGGGCTTCCCAGCGAGCGACGCACGCGTCATGTTTAACGGCCAGCTCGTGGAAGACGACTGGCTCGTGGTCGACTGCGGGCTCGGGGTCGACGGCACGATCTACATTGTCAAGGCACTGGCACACGGCGCGTTCTTTGGTGCCGGCGTCGGGGTGAGCAAGCAAGTGGATGCACGGCTCCCGGTCTCGTCGATCGCGTCGTCGTACGCGCAGCAGCAACAGCACCAACAGCTCGCGCGGTTCGCCCACGACAACGACGACGAGTCGATGCTCATGGAATTCAGCCACACGCTGGCGTTTGACGGATCGCAGAGCGGTCAGCTGTCCCACAAAGTGCGCCCGGAAGAAGCCAACTTTGCCGAAATGCTATCGGACTTTTACGAGCACCTCGGCAGTGTGCAAGATACGGACGCCTACGGCGAGCGGTTGTTGCGCGGGTACATTGACGTCTTGCAGTCAAGGTTGGAGGCACTGGAGGCGTCGGTCGAAGGCACGACACGCTCGGCGAACCAGCAGCGTCAGCGTCTCCAGGACAGCATCCGTGAGCTACGTGACGAGCGCAATACGTGGCGGCTGCTGTATGAACTCCGACGCATCTGTCACGTGAAGGAGGATGACGGATACATGGGTTTGGGCGACGATCCAGAAGAACTGCGATTCGACATGGTCGAAGACGATGCCGTGCGCCAGTTGGAGCTCCACAACGACAATTACAAGATTCAAAAGGCCGTCAAGACGTGGCTGGAGAACATTGCCATGGAGAAGGCTGTTGCAGTGAGCGAGAAGCGAGACGTTGCCAAGCATGGCTCGCGGACACTCAAGATGATCAAGAAGGGGTTTATTCCGTCAAGTGGAGTCCGCATGGACCCCGACGCCGTGCTGCGGAATGGGGACCACCACATTGTCGAAGACGACGCCGAAGACGAGTGTGAATTGCTCCGTGGTGTGTGGTCCTTCATTCGTGCCGGTAACCTTCAAGAAGCAGTTGACTTGTGTGTTCGTCTCGGTGAGCCGTGGCGTGCCGCTAGTCTCTCTGGTGGCATTCCAGTCGGTGCGAGTGAAGTGGACGACGGGCGAGCGTTGGAGCGTTGGGGCAACCCGATGCGTGCGTTGTGGAAGACGACGTGCTGGAAGTTCGCCGAAGCTAAAACGGTGAAACTCTCCAAGCGCAACAGCCTCTTGTCTCGTCAGTACGAGGAAATTGTGTATGCTGCGCTCAGTGGACACCTGCAAGTGATCACGCGGTCGAGTCTGTGTGATGGTTGGGACGACCATTGCTGGGCGTACCTGCACGCCATGACCGAGCATAAAATTGACGAGCACCTTCACAAGCTAATGCAGGTGAAACTTCAGTCATCACAGCTCATTGTAGGCAATGATGCCCACTACCTCCGACTCATCCGAGCGCACCTTGACAAGACCAAGCAACTCAAGCGCTACGAGGTGAATCTCGATGCTCTCTTTGACGAACTTCGAAACAGCAAGAGCGAGATTGTTCGAAAGCAAGCCCACGACCCGTACCGCCAGATCCAAGCCAAGCTCGTGACGGCGAAGATTGAATCGATTGTCAACAGCATCTCTCAGAGCCTAGTCAACGAGGGATCCAGTGGTGACGACGGCGTGTTCGATTGGGACTTGCGCCTTGACCAGAATGTGGCAGCAGACGACGTCTCTCCGCTCTTCTTGCGCTTCGCTGCCCATTTCGTGTTGTTCTCCTCGTTCACAGACGAGAGTATGGAGGCAGCTGCCTACCACGTCATTCTGAAGGCTTACATCCGCCACTTGGTGAAGCATGGTCACTTCAAGCTTATACCAGTCTACGCCGCTCGTCTTCCTGTTGAAGGCGCAGTGGAAATTTACGTTCAAGTACTTCTATCGCTGGACGACCGACTTCAGCGCGAGCTGTTTGTGCGGAGAATCCACGAGTACTCCAGCATGGACGTGCTTAACTCGGTTGTTTCGATCACTGTGGAGCGACAGAGCGCCACTTTGCTGCGGCAAGCACGAAGCAACCTGTCTGCTAACCCATCAAAAGCAACTACCGCCGTGGATCGCATGCGCATGCGAGTCGTCGAATACCTCTGCTTCTACAACGAACATCGGGCCGAAGCGTTGCGGCGCTCGAACCTGTTGGCGCGTGAATTTATTTTTGAAGAGAAGTTCAACGCCGTGAAGGAGCTGTTCGTTGAGCACGTCTCGGAAGAATCGCTCGGCCTCGTCAAGCTGCATCGCGCTGTGCAGACGGTGGGCGACGATGACGAAGTGGAGCGCATTATTCGTGCGCATTTGTGCTGGAAGGCGTACATTCGTGCGTCCAACCACTACGATCTCTGGAGAAGTTGCACCGCCGGGCGCTCGAGCAGTCCATGGGCTACGTACTCGGAAGAGAAAGAGTTTCTCACCGAGCTCATGTATCACGTGTCGCGCTCGACGACTGCCATCGTGGATGTGCTCCAGTTCGAGAACGCGTGGATGGCGAACTGCTCGGATGACACAGACGAAGACTCGGCTGTCCGACAATTGTGCCTGCCGCTCTTGACCATCAACCTCCACTTCATTCAACTCGAGTCGGCCAAGCTGGTGTTGCGTTTGCAGTTCTACCCGACGGACGCCAAGGTCCAGCTCGCCCGACCGCTGCTAGAGAAGTCGTTGCAAGTGGCCGATGTCGTGGCGGACGAACACTACGCTGTGTCGGAGGCCCTGACGCCAGATCACTGTCGTGAGCTGCTGAACGGCTTCCGTGAGAGCTCCATTGCCCTCCTTCATTTGGAAAGCATGGCGCCGCTGGATGAGCTCGACGAGGAAGGCGAACCACGTGTCGATGACGCGCCGCGTCTGATGAACCTCTAGATCCGTTGTGGAGCACAGCCACCAGCAGTAACTCGGAAGGGATCATACAAACACCGCGTACGTACTCACACGCTTACCACGTATTTCTTGATGTGCCTGGCTTGATGGATCGCCACGCGCAGTGTCGGGGCCACTGCCACACTCTCTTTGCACATGATTGTAGTTCTATTCTATTAGGTGATTCATATTTGCTCACGCATCGTCGTACTCGTTCTCGGACGTGTCGTCGACGAACGACGGCCGGCCCAAGTTGCCGCCGTACTTGCGGATCTCGCGCTCGACGCGCTTCCGCTCGAGCAAGTCCTGCCACGTATTCCGGCCGCCGTGGCGGTAGTACCACGCAGCAAGCACGACGCCGTGGACGAGCAGGAGCACGAGCAACCCATACCCCACCGCGACGACCGCGGCGTCGCTGGCAGTGCACATGTACACGAGACTGAGCCCGATCGCCGGTGCCACGAAGAAGCCGACCGTTAAGAAAATGACGGCGACAATGGGCCAGCTCGCACTGTAGTACGCAAGGGATCGTGCCCACTGAAAAATAGGCCGACGCGTGGCTTCGATCGGGAAGAAGAGCAATAGCCCAGCAACGTTGAAGAACACGTGCGTGAGCGCAAGCGCGACCGCGACGTTCTTGCCCGTGACCAGCGACGCGAGCAATGCATTGGTGGTCGTGCCCAAGTTGGCGCCCAGCATGATTGGGTAGACTTGCTCGAGCGTAATGACGTTGTGGCCGGCCATGGGCGTCAGTGTCGAAGTCACGACCGTCGACGAGTGCACAACGAACGTGAGTGCGACGCCGCCGGCAATGCCCGCGTAGCCGTTGCAGCGCAAGAGCCGTGCGATCGCACGTTTCGTGGGACCGAGAAACACGTGCGCGAGCGTCCGCACGAGCGCCACGAGCGAGGCGAGGAGCAGCAGCAGCCCGAGTGATGCCACGGTCCCACCGACGGCCGCGTCGCTCCACCCGACGTCGTAGAACGCACCGCTACGGATAAAGGTCTCGACGTCGCCGCAGCGGCGCGTGCCGGACGCGACGGCGTAGAGACGTTTCTCGTCGACACGCAGCACGGCGTCGGCCAGTGGATCGACGAGCGCATCCAGCGGGCTCGTAAAGTTGCCACCGCCGCCGGCCGTGTGGGCGTCGGCCAGCGCCAGCGACAGTTTCTCGAGCGGATGGAAAAAGACTTCGAGCGGGAAGAGCACGAGCACCGACGCGACGTTGTACATGTCGTGGAGCGTTGCGGCGGCCATGGCACGCTGGAAGCGCACGCGGTGGCCCACGTGGCCGAACGCGACCATCATGCACGTGACACACGTGCCAACGTTGGCACCCATGACCACGAACACGCCTTGACGCACGGTCATGGCACCGGCACCGACCACGGCCACGGTCGTCGATGTGACCGTGCTCGAACTGTGGAGCAGTGCGGTCGTGGCCGTGCCCAATAGCAGCCCGGCGAACGGCGAGTCGGTGAACGCGAACGCGTCGCGTGACCGGCAGCTCAGCAGCAACGTCGCGCCTTCGCCCACGAGCTTGATGGCCACGAGGAACGCGTAGAGTGCCACGAGTGCCAGTGTGGCAAAGCCCACGCCCGTGGCCACGCGACGGCGTGTCGACTGCTGTGCGTACGCGGCTTCAGCCTCGGCGTCTTGCATGTGCTCGTACTCGAGCATAAACTGGATCGGTGACGGTGGTGACGAGGACATGGCGGCTGCCACGGTCGCGTGGCCACGAAGGTCTCGGTCGAGGTCGCCGCCGAGCGTCGCGAGCGAGTCGTGTTGGCTCGGCGCGGCGGCCATGATCGGCACGGTCGAAGAAGACGAGTCGTGCCACGCGACGTGCTTGTCTTCGAGGAGGACGACCGTGCCGACGGGTGGCAGGTCGTGGCAGTCGCGCGTCGTCGTCGTGGCGGAGACGGCGGTGCGCGGAATGGTGACGGACGGCACGGACGCTGGTAGTGCCACGCGATCGGTTTCGGGAAATGACGGAGAGAGCGAAAAGAACACTAGGCCGCGGCTGGCAGGCTGTCCGCAGGCGACGGGCTCCGATTGTGGCGGTGCCGAGTGTCCACGAGGGATCACGCGTCTGCGGACGACTGACGGTCAACGCCTGGCCGCCTTGACTAGCGTGTTTCGCCTCAGCGACCTACGGTACTATTACTCGAGCAGGCAGCTGGGTTCGCAGCCGGAGCCAGCACGAAGCATTTGCCTCCAAGCTGAGAACCAAGAAGCTGCGGTTTCGTTGAGACTCGCATCGTCGCGTGTACGGTTCACGAGCAGTTAGAGATTCGCGGAAGGTTCATGCGACGTGTGCACACTTGACATTTGTACCCGCACCATCCACAACGCCGCGAAGATTCGTGTTCTTCGATTTTTTTGTTCTTCTCGCCAGTGGGAGGAGCAACGCATGACGACGACGAGCCACCGTACGGCAGCGCCATTGGCACCGCGTGATGATGGACCCATCAACGATGCCATCATGGCATGTGTCGCCCAGCGACTCGTTACTGTACAGTATCCGGATATGGCACCACGGCCCATGGTGCCATGCCATGGCAGCCGCAGGACTCGCGTTGAATCATAATGAGAAAATCAATCCAGGCGAATGAGATCCGCCGCTAGGATTTGCTTGTCGCCTCTACTACAGTGATGGGAGGCGCGGCACTGCCGAGTGGCTACTACGTATTAATTCAGTACTCGATTGCGGCACTTCTAACACTAACAACTTGCGGGTGCCGGCGGGCACGCGGCCATGCTGTAGCCACCGCCACTGTCCATGGCACCAATTGCGTAGCCACTGAATAGCAGTTGCCGTGGCGTCTGCCCGGGCTGGCAGTGTGCCATGACGTGGTGCTCCAGCATGCGCTGCGGCAGGCACCACACGCGTGGCAGTGCCGCGTCGGGTCGAGCGCATGGCCAGCGCCACGCGTGCTGCTCGAGCTCTTCGTGCTCGAGTTTCTTAAGCAAGTACACGCTCTCGAGTCCAAACGATGGCGACTGCGCCTCGATGCGGACGTCGTAGGTGCCGGCGTCTTCTTGGACCATTGCCAGCGTTTCATTGCCGCTGCCGTGGCGCTCGGACGGCACGGCCATCGCGGCATCGCGCGGGCAGAACGCACCCACGAGATCCTGCAGCTGTGTCGTGCCGGCGACGCCAGTGACGGACTGGACCACACTGCCGGCCGGCGGCACCAGGAAGCGCAGCTGACTGTCGGTGTACGCACCAAACCATGCGCTACAGCGTGCCATGGTCGTGTGCAGGCACACGCCTTCGACGGCACTGCCGGCGGCGTCGATGCTCGCGTCGAGTTGCGTGAAGAACTCGCCTGGCTGGAGCGTAAAGCTATGGAGCGTCGCGCCGGCAGCGACAAACGCCTGGAGATCGTGCGCGAGCCGGCATTTGGTGGCAGTCGAATCGAACGAATTCACGTACATGACGTTGCCGTGCTGTACGGCGACCAGGACGCCACGTGCAACGCCGGCGTGGGAAAGGACGGCTCCGCTGGGCGCCGCAGCAAGCAGTGCGAACGGCGAGACCACAGTCTCGATGGCGGGCGCACCGGCAACAGGCCCTGCCGTGGATGTGGCGATCGGTACGCAGTAGGCGCCGATGCGGCCAACGTAGTGGTTGCCGGTCGTACCAAAGAAGCCGCAGATCTTGGCGCCTGCCGGCGGCATCAGGCACTGGAGCTCGCCGCCGGCACCGCCGCACCACGGCGAGACCCGTTTGTTGGTGTGGAAACGGATCGCGTCGAGCCAGCACATGGCACGCACGTCAGCGTGTGTGATGAACTCGTCGGCGTCGAGCACGAACCACTGCGCATTGTCGTCGTTGACGGCACTGGCGCGTGCCGCGTCATACTCGTGGCGTGTGTACGCGCGCACGGACGTCACGTAGTCGCCGCCCTTGACACACACAGCTGCAAGCTCATCGACGAGACGCTGGTCAAACGGTCGCTGCGTGCCGTCGTACTCGCCCAGACCGATGGTCTCGGTCACCTGAACCGTCGGTGCCACGACCGCGGTCTCGACCTCGGTCGGTGTGATGGCACTGCAGTGGACCCCGAGACTGCCGACAAAGTCGTCGCCACGAGCACCAAAGAACCCGTTGATCTTGCTGCCGTCGTCAGCACGCAGCACGTGGAGTTTGCCGCCGCGGCCACCGAGCCACGGCGTCGAGCGCACGTTCGTGTGGATGCGGAGCCCGTCGATCCACGCCATGGCCCTCACTTCAACGTGCGTCACGTACTCGAACGGACCGAGCACGAGCTTGTGCGTGTGCTGACGCTTCACGCGGTCGCTCAGGCGCGCAAACTCGTCGTGCGTGTAGGTCTGGAGCTCTTCAAGGTACCGATGCGCGGTGATCAGCACGGCGCCCAGCGATGCAGTCGGCGCAGCCGTACCAAACGACCGCTTCGTACCCTTTGTGTTGTTCTGTCCGACCGGTCCACGCACCTTGTTGTTCCAGCACACCAACGGACCGCACGGTGACGCCTTCGGTCTTGCCGAGATCCACGGACAATGGACGAGCTGTAGTGCCGAGCCAATGTTCCAGTGGGCGCCATGGGGACCAGCGACGTCACGTAGCGCCGCGTGATTCAGCACCAGACGTCCATCGTGATAGTCTTGGAAATAGCCCGGCTCGTGGCGTCGGTGGTCGGGCTCGTACGCACAAAAGAGACGCGTCATGTCGTCAAAGCCACGCGACATCATCCCGCTGGTCGCGTGCCCGAGTCCGAACGTATGGCCCAATTCGTGAATGAACGCACCAATGCCCGTCGAAAAGTTGCCCCAGAACGTCCCACGGTAGCCGCTGTCGTCCATGAGCACGCGCGTGTCGATGCGTGCGTTGTTGAGACAACAGGCCGACACTTCGCCCAAGTGCCGAGGCCACGTGTGAAGCCCACAAGAGCCAAAGATACCGACTTTCCCGCCCCCTAGCGCGGTGTGGCCGTCCGATTTTTGGGTCACGGGGTTGTACTTGGAGCACCCGAGAATGACTGCGTGCTTGAACGCGAGCTCGGCGTGCGTGTCGTAGCCGTACGCAACAATGTCTCGCTCGACGAGATCGATGAGCTTGTGGTCGTGGATCGTGCGCGCCGTCGCGTTCGCGAACGACGACCGCAGCAAGTGCACGTGCGGGAGCCCGTCGTGTGCAAACTCCATCGTAAACGTTTGGCGCGGCAGCCCGGCGTGGACAAACATCTCGGCCGTCGCGGTCTGGAGCAGCAGGGCGTTGAAACGGATCTTTTGCATTGCCGCTTGGTCCGAGTTGTCGGTCCCTGGCGGTGCGTCAAAGCCGTCGTGGGGTGCGGCGTCCATGCATTTCTGGTAGTAGAACCGCACGACGTGGCGCGACACGGGCGGCACGTACTCGATGGGGAAAGTGCGCGAAAGGTGCGCACCGAGACGCAGCGTGATCGTGTACTTGCCCGGTGCCGGCAGCAACACGAGTGCCTTGAAGCGCCCAGCCGAGTTCACGGGCCAGAACGCGCCACGCGCCGCGTCAAGCCGCGCGTCGAGAAACCAGTCGGGCGGTGCGAGCCCGAGTGCGTGGAAGTCGGCGACGTAGCCATCGAACACAACGAGCGCGTGGGGCACGACCTCGTGGTCGCGGAGGTTCGAGACGACGATCGCGGATGGACTCATCAGAAGAACAAACGGGAATGGAGGAGGAAGAGGCGGGTGAGGTGGGGCGAGGACACGCAGAGGTGTGGGTTGACTTCTCTCTCGGCCGGAGGGTAGAAGCGTAGTGAACTCATCATGCGGAAGAGCGCCAGGACATCTGATTCCGCTTGATCTGATACTGAGGATGAGATCTGATGCGGGTCCAATGTTCAAGATCAAGCCACAATGATAATGACACGCCACAACTCATGGCTTCTGTGGTACTGTACGGCACGGCGTTGGGAAGCGAACGCAAGAACAATGGCACTACTGTATTACTACGTAGTACCTTACACGTTACTCTGGCAGCTTCTCCATCATTGCAACTCCCTCACTTCCAGACGAGCAGCGTCACACGACGGGAATCGTGTCGTCGTGCGACATCCCGGCAGTGTGGAGCACCGTACGCCGCATGGCGTTGCCATGGCGCGCCTCGCGCTCGCTGCGCTTGCGTTCCAGGAACCGACTCCACGACTCGCGGCCAGTGCTTTCGGCGTACCAGTACCAGATCGCAGCGATCATGGCGACCACGGCAGCACACAGGACCCAGCCGAGCACCTGCGCGGGGATGTTCTCGGACGTACACATGTACGTGAGCCCGAGGCCGACGACGGGCACGACGATGAAGCAGATTCCGATAAAGATCACGGCGCAGAACGGCCACGCCGCACTCCAGCTCGCGAGCGACGTGGCCCACAAGAAGATCGGCTTGCGCGTGATCGGGATCGGGTAGAAGAGCAAGATGCCGACGAGGTTGAAGAACACGTGCACGAACGCCAGCGCCACGGCGTTCTTTTTGCCCGTGACCATGCCTGCGAGCAGTGCCGTGCCGGTCGTGCCCAAGTTCGCTCCGATCACGAGTGGGTAGACCTTCTCGAGCGAGATGACGCCGAGCCCTGCCATGGGAGTCAGTGTCGACGTCACCAGCGTGGACGACTGCACCCAGAACGTCAGCGCCGCCCCGACGAGAATGTTGAGGTAGCCGTTGTAGTCCAGTGCGCGTGCCACGACGCGCTTGGTTGGACCCAGAAACACGCGTGCCATGACACGCACGAGCAAGAGCAATGCACAGATGATCGTAGCGAATCCGATCGCAGCGACGATGCCACCGATCGCACCGTTGCTCATGCCCGTGTCACGAAAGACACCGCCCTTGACAAGCACCTTGGTCGAGCACTGCGTCTGGCCCGTGGCCACGTCCTCAATGGCTCGCTTGTCGACCGTCAGCAGTAAGTTCGTGAGCGGTGTCACGATCGTGTCGAGCGGGCTCTCGAACGTGCCGCCGCCCTGTGCGTCGGCCAACGCAGTGCCGAGCTTCTCAAGCGGGTGGAAGATCGCTTCGATCGGGAACAAGACCATGACCGACCAAATGTTGTACATGTCGTGGACCGTAGCGGCGGCCATGGCACGCTCGAACTGGCTGCGCTCTTTGACTTGCGCGAACGCAACGATGATGCACGTGATGCAGGTACCGACATTTGCGCCCATGACCACGAACACACCTTGGCGAATGGTCATGGCGTCGGTGCCCACGAGCGCGACCGCGACAGACGTGACCGTGCTGGAGCTATGGACGAGCGCCGTCGCGACCGTGCCGATCATGAGGCCGGCGACCGGATTGTTAGCAAAGTCGAACGCGCCACGGTAGTTGCACCCGAACGCAAGCGTGAGTCCGCTCTCAATGAGCTTGATGCCGACCATGAACACGTAGAGCGCCGCGAGCGCGAGCAGAAAGTAGAAAAATCCGAAAAGCACTTTGCGCGTCGAGCTCTGGGTCGCGTAGGCCTGCTCGGCCTCAACATTGTCGCCTTGGAGAAAGTACTTGCCGCTGTCGGGCGAGCCGCCGTGGTGTGCCGGCGTGTACGCGGCGTTGTGATCGTACCCTTCGTCGAGGCTCAGCATGGAGACAGGCGTGTCGGCCATGGCCGTGTTGTGGCCGTTGCTGCGCGTGGCAACCAGTGGCGGTGCCATGGCCATGCGCCCGGCACGCGGCTCCGATCGCTGCGGCTGGTATTGGGGCTCGTACGGTGCCTCCCGTACGTGCGCGCGTGGTGGTCGCCCGTACGGCGCGAGCTGCTGCGGCGGCGGCGACTGTTTGTCATGCTTGTGGCTCTCGTACAGCTCCATGAGGTCTCAGCGAGGCGGGAAGTCGGAGAATGAGGAGGTCGGTCGCCCCATGTGATCGGCCAGTGGGATCGAGAGTACTGTATGTCGAAACCTCCACTTCAGGAGACGATCCGTCCGGTCCATTCGCGGTTTCGCTCACGATGCCAGACCGTGAGATTCGCTGTGGTGTCGTGGGGGGGCGACTATATGGAGTTCAGTATGTGCGCCGGGCCGGGCTAGCGGAGACGAACCCTTCTGACTCCATGTCGGCAGGGATCGAATCTCTAAGTGCACCTTCTAAATCAGTGTACCAGATTGGTTTTCTATGGAAAGGTATTGAAATATGGTAGATCAAACCGATTCGTGTCGTGACAGGTCAGCAAATTGGGAACACAAACTGAACCGATTTCGCGTTTGGTCGCACCAGCTCTCCTTATTACAGTACACTTGAATAACAGGCCGCTTGGGCCCGACATTGCCCGAAGCGCGTCCTCTCATCCTTCCGTCACGGCCCGTACCACGGAAATTCCGTGGTAAGTATTTCCCGCCAGATCGTCCGCTTCCTCATGGATCTTCTGCAGTGCGGAGGTGACGCACTGGATACAGTACCGGTACAGGTCCTGTGCCTTACGTTACCGTTCTGGTCTTCTATCAAGCTGGGTCACCTCCCACCATTGTGTTCCACGCTTCTCCCCACTTGTTCGGTCTTGTGGGAAAACCCGCATCGCCGCCATGCCTTTGCTTCGTTCAGTTGCTGGGGATGTGGTTCATGGCGCCCTTGCGTGTTGCTTGTCACTGAAGTTCAGTGCGCTCGTTCAGTGACTGAACGAGCGTTCGCTGTGGGTGGTGAACCACGTCCGAATCTCGCTGTCCGGTCGGTGCCATTAGCACGGGATATACACCGATCGTAGGGCCCAGGGGGGGCTGGACTTCTCTCGGGCGCGTTTCTTCGAACATTCTCATCGCGAATGAACTGGCCTCGAAGTCCAGCACGGCACTGGGCGGGTGAGCCTCCGCTCTTGATCTCGGTGGCAGACCCATACAGTATATTGGGTGCTGTAGTTTTTATTGGTGGAGCTGTTCCGTACACTGGTATTCGATCACGATGCCGGGCGTGAAGACTCGTCACGTCGGTTCAGCTCGATTGCTACAGAGTACACGTACGGTACAGTATTGGTATGCGGGATTCGAACGGCCCATCGCTTTTGCGTGCGGTGAGGTTGAAGGCGGGAAAGATTCATCACAGATCTACGCTCCAGGTCGGGGATGGGCGACCCAATTGCGCAGGACATATCGCGATACCGGTACTGTATTATCGCGGCAAGCAGCTCGTTGCGAAGAAGCCTGACTCGTGACGCAAAGTCACGCTTCGGAGCCACTGACTCACGAATCGTGAGCCTTGTTGATTCGACAGCGCGCATGCCCTATTATAATAGATCATCTCATCTATGAGAGAGTACTGGGCGTACAGCATATCCAGACTGAGGTGACTCGGCGGACGGATGCGGTGCGATCACTCGATGTGCCTGATTCGCGAGCTGCGATCGCAATATTCTAGTGTCAGTACATTTGGCTGTCGTCGGCCACCAGCACCCGAACCGTAACCTCCGTGTGCGTAACCTCGGATCCAGCCGGGTTAACTTACGAGGAGACTGCACAGTTTTCGCGCCTTCTCTCTCGAAGGGCGCCGACCTGCGCCGCATGGAGCCTCGCTTCGCCTGCTTCTCGTGCCCTCGATCTTTACAGCAAACGCTTTTCTTTGTGCACCGTTAACTCTCGTCTTCACAGACATGCGTCGATGCTGTCGACACGCGTGAGTCGCTGGTGATAAGGTCTATCGCGTAGGGGTCTACCTTTCCATCCTAAATGGGCAACGAGATCTCCAAGGCGCTCGAGGCCGACGTGCTCGCGTCGCCCCAAGGCATCGTCGCTGAGCGTCTAACTGACAGTGGCAGTGGCAGTGGCAGCGCCCCCGTGGCTGCCGCACGACGTAGCGCTCAGGACGTTGCCCAGCGCGAGCAGCTCTTTGGGTTTTGTGTCGACTGGGATCTTCAGCAGCTCACGGACTTTTTGCGCTGGTACGAGCGGCTCCACGCACGCACGGACGCGTCGACCAAGACACTCGACCTGCGACGACTACCCGAGCAAGTCGACGCACTAGAACAAGCGATCGTTGCACGACAAACGCTACTACACGACGTCGACAACGAGCTACGTGCACTGACACCGAACGCCGTCGACCCCGAGAGCGACGAGCACGAACTCGTATGCGCGACGCTCGAGAACCGCCGCGAGGAGCTGATGGACGAGATCCGCGAGGCGCAGCGTGCGCTACAGGACCGCAAAGTCCATTTATTGGCGACGCTTGACGGCGTTGATCTAAGTCGTACGGTCGCGTGGCCGGCGTTCATCAAGGCCGTGAGTCAAGTCCAAGTCCACACGAAACTACACGACTCGGCTGTGGTCCAGAGTGCGTGGCATCCGGCAGCCGTAGGGTACGCCATGGAACGCAACAGTCTCGCCAAGAAGGAGTTGGGGGAGTTTGCGAAAGGCGACGTGTTGCTGCCGCCGCCGGCAAACCATGAGATCGACGGCCACACGGACGACAGCGCAAGCAGCTCAGCAGCAAGCGAAGACAACGCAAGCAGCCGGG
>JAADXQ010000403.1:0-13392 GCA_023337915.1 Pythium angustatum | reverse complement strand
TTGTGGGGACCATCGTCGTCGTTGCGCTTTTTCTCCAGCAGCGACGTCAACGATCTAAGGACCTTGCCACGATGCCATCCAGTCCACAAACGCCAACGACGCTCGGCTCTCCGGCCACCGGTCTTAGCTATATGTCATCTAGTGCGGCAGCATCGAAGCCTTCAAGCAAGTCCTTCGAAAGCTCCTTCACGCGAGCAGACGTGAACCTATGTGATTTGTTTTCGTCTCGACGACTGCGTGTCGTCGACCTCGACGATGTGCGGGCCATCGGCACGAGCGACACTGGCGTGGTGTGGCTCGTGACACACCGCCGCATGCGGCTGCTCGCGTCCAAACGACTCGTCGAGGCCACGGCGACGCCCGAGCGGATGGCGCGGTTCGTGAACGAGATCGCTGTCGTCGCAGCGCTCGACCACCCCAGTATCATCCATCTCGTCGGTGTCGCGTGGTCGAGCGACCGCGACCTCCAGGCGCTGTTCGAGTACATGCCCAATGGTGATTTGGCATCACACCTTGCGCGAACCAGCGTAACGACGTGGCCGTGGAGAGCCGACAAGCTGCAGCTCGCGATCGACATTGTCGAGGCGCTCGTCTATGCGCACTCGTTTAATCCGCCGCTTCTCCACCGCAATCTCAGCGCCCGCTCGGTATTGCTGAGTGACGACATGAAACCCAAGGTAGGCGGCTTTGGCTCGGCGCGGTATGCGTCCGAGCAGCACACAATGACGCGCCGTGATGCGGTCGGCTCGTGTCCATGGCTCGCACCAGAAGTACTGGCTGGCAGCACCGACTACGGCGCCGCGAGTGACATGTACGCATTCGGCGTGCTGCTGTGTGAGATGGACACCCACACGACGCCGTCTCACGAGTGGGCGACCGACCGGACGACCGAGCCGCTGCGGCCGTCGTGGTCGCCCGACTGTCCGTCCGAGATCCGCAGTTTAGTGCGTCGCTGCTGGGCACATGAGCCAGGCAATCGTCTATCGGCCATGCAGGTCGCGTACGAGCTCCGTCAGCTCGTGCGGGAGCAATAATGATACTGGAACACGTTCGTGTAACTTTCGTTGTTCTCTGTGGCTGCTCTGTTAACGCCGCCCCGGTTTTGCACCATTCGAACGCGCCTTTCGGTCCTGGCTATGCGACACCGACCACAAACTCGACACCCACAATGTTTTGTGGGTGCCGAATCTGCCTCTCCGAAACGTTGATGCTGGGAGACACTAAAGAGCGCAATCCAGCGCACCCCCTGACAAAATGTGAATAGAGGGGAAGGCGGCGCTACGTTCGTGCCGCCACGCCGAATTCCGCTTCGCTCCGGTGGCTTTGCAGCACGAGCCTCGTGTATTATAGATTCTAAGATCTGGCCGTTGGTGTGCTGTGATCCATTCCGGCAGAGCGACCTGTGGGGACGGGGCCCCTCGCCGCCTCCAGTTGTTCTGCCTCTACTCACGTATTGTCAACAAGATATGCTTTGATTGGTCAATGTTAACAGAGGTACACTGGATTGGAGCTAGGGGTGCGCTCTTTAGTGTCTCCCGTTGGTGCTGCCAGCAACTGGCTAGGACGCCCGATCACCATTCCGAGTCGGAAGCCGACGGAATGTTGGCGATGCCACCAGCACAACGGCGACGTTAACCCTCGATCCGCAACCAGCAGCTGCATTCGAATTCATAATTTGGCCGCGGTTCTGGATGGACATGGTACACGTAAGGGGCCGTGTCAGTGTCATCGTGGAGTGGGCCGGACTGGACTCCACTGCCAGCCGGCGCTCCTCACTCGAGTGACTTCACTGCATCCAGTGAACACCAGGATCTCGACTCGACAGGTGACCTCCACGGAGACGCTGGGAGAGTGGCCCACTCTCCAGCGCCACTCCACTCCCCGGAGAGAACCGTACCAAACGCCTGTTTGCAACAAGAACTGTACAATACACCGGTCGTCGCGCCACCAGCTGCGAGGTCTCGCCATTCTCGATTGGACACGCAGCTCCCCACGTCTCATACCTACAGGGACTACTATACTGTACCTTGTGGCCGCGTGCCATGCAGATCTACATGCTGCTCACTGAAGCAGTGCTTCTGTTGGCGCTTGCGACTAGCGCTTCGGCCGTCGAGCGATGCGGCGGACCGTACAACACGCTCTCGTCGGACTGCCGTGACAAGGACTTTGACTACGGGACCAACTCGGTCTGTTTCTTGCTCGACCAACGCGTCCGTCAGCCGTCGCCATGCGGAGGTGGCGCAGTGGCGGACCTGCTGGGTTGTTCCCGGCACAGCGGCTTCCAGTGCGATTTGCTCACGTACGAAATCAACTACCGGCCCACACAGGCGCGCTTCCACCTTCGGTTCTACACCGACGGGACCTGGAGCGGCCAGCTCGGGTCGCGTGCGCTCCGGACAGGAGAGGGGGGTACGGCGGCGACCGTCGCGGCAGCGCCGCCGCGACTGCTGCGTTCGCCCATCGATGATGTCTGGGACGAGCCGATTCCCTCGCCGATCGAGATCCCCGTTGTGGTCACCTCGCGCCCGCCAAGTGATCTCCCCGACGTGAACGCGACGGTCTCACCAAGCGGTCCCGCCGTCGGGGAGATGACGCCCCCAGAAGCCGGTGTTCCGATTAGCGACACGATACCACCACGGACGGATCCCCCCAGCGCTGGAAGTGCTGGAAGTGATGGAAGCGATGGGAGCGCGATGGAGACCACCCCGCCACCGCGGACCCGCATTCCGAAATTGACTCCACCAACCAGTGACCGTGATGGTTCGGTGCCAACCCCAGGCGGGACGCGCGTGGCGTACGAAAGCGAGATGTACATCCAGGCGTTTGGCCCGCTTCGTCTAGATCCAGCGCTTACGGAACTGTACGTACTGAGAATCAGTTGAGTGTGCGAGACTATCACGTCCCCTGGAGTGCTAACCACGGGCTTTGTTCGCACAGTCGTCTCGTTGGCGGTCGCACAGAGTTCGGTACGAAAGGCACCGTTGCGTACGCGGATATTGACCCGAAGCTACTCGTAGGGTCGCCGCACCTGACCTCGGTCTGGATTGCGAACATCGACGTTGGCGACCAGTTCGCAAATGCCGACTACATGAGCAAGTTCCCCAGCGGCCTCACGGAGCTCAACCTTCGCAATACGCGAACGCGGTACGAGCCCAACAACCTCTCTGCGCTGAAGAACCTCCAAAGTTTGTACGTGGACTGCATTTGACTGGACGTTGGGTGTAAATGAGCTCACGTATTTGCTTTCGTGTGTGTACAGGAAACTGGAGCAGAACTACTTGAGCATCTTCTCGGAAAAGATCAGTCTACCGAGGCTCACTTTGCTGTACGGATCAATTCGTACCTGTTCGATGGTTCGACCGAATGTGACGGAACTGACGTCTTGTTGCTGCCACAGGGACGTTACCGAGAACCGCTTGACCGCCTTCCGCGCCACTCTACCATCGTTGGAAGTTCTGTACGTAGCGCTACGCCATACGTACAGGGAACCACGACGTCTGACGCTGTCGTTGCTGCACCGCAGATACCTCAACAAGAACAAATTCGACCAAATCCCGGACGCGATCTACTCAATGAACAACCTTCAAGAACTGTACGTGCTCGTTCTTACCATGCGTCACTGAGCGGTGCCCGCTCGCCACTCGACATCGACTCACCATGTCGTTTGCCACTGTCACAGACAACTGCTCGAGAACCCCATCGCAGGCCTCGTGGTCTCGGATTCGCAGTTCAAGTTCCTCCAGGGGGTACAACTGAAGATCGACAAGTCTCCGACGTCACCGCCGCCGCCGGTCGTGTTCGTGCCAAGCCCCGCGCCTATCACGGATGATGCAGCTCCCTCAGCCCCATCAACCCCGACTCCCCCAGCTAATTCTGCTGCGCCGTCACCGGCGATGCCAGGTGCGATGGATGATGCTTCCGTTCCCTCAAGGCCCAGTGCTCCCAGTGCACCAGCTCGACCCCCAGCTACTGCACCACCGCTCCCATCGAATGGCGGTTCTGGCGTCGTGCTCAACGACACGAGTGTGAACCTCAACAACACTGTGGCCGTGCCCATTGGGTCCCTCACGGAGCTCAACGGTATCCCCGTGTGGCGAGTCCCAGACGCCGACTTTACGGTCTTCAAAAAACAGCAAGAAGTGCTCGAGAACACGCCTAATCTGATCATTGGTGGACAGCGCGTCGAGTCGTACAAAGCCACGGCCGCGGCCGCCGCAGCAGCGGCGGACCCGGAGGGCTTTGGTGCGTCGTACGCAAAAACCACGCCGGGCCAAGACACGGACGCCCAGAACTGGACCCCGACGGTCCCCGCGGCCAGTCGTACGGCACCAGTCGATCCCAACAGCAATGTACCTCTGAGCGGCACGACTGCCACCACGCCCTCGGCCAATGGCAAGCCATCTTCCGCGAATGCCGTGCGCGACGTGCAGAATCCTCAGTCACCTAGCAGTGCGGCCGCCACCAGTGGCTCGGGTACCAAACCCGTGCTCATCTCGGTCGCAGTCGTCGCTGCGGTCGCCGCGATTGTTGCGGTACTTATCTTTGCGGCGTACCGACGACGCCGCACCGCCAAGACCGACGGCAGCGCCGTCGCAACGTCGCTTGCAAGCCCGGACGACGACAGTGTGCAAGCGTCGTACGCATTGACAAGCAGTACCAAGCCACAAAGCAGCGGCGGTGGCAGCAGCATCAGCAGCTCGGCGGTGTCGGGCAGTGCATCGCTGATGACGACGCAAGGTGCTGCCGTCAAGGATCTCTTCTCGTCCCGACGCATCCGCATGGCCGACGTGCAGGACGTGCGGCCCATTGGCGCGGCCACGAGCGGCGTGGTCTGGCTCGTCAAACTACGCGGCGCGCGTCTCCTGGCGTCGAAACGCCTCACCGGCTCGAGCAATCAGCGCATGAACCAGTTTGTGAACGAAGTCGTGATCGCCGCGGATCTGGATCACCCGAGTATCATCCGTCTCGCAGGGGTCGCGTGGACCAACGAGACCGACTTACAGGCGTTGTTTGACTACATGCCCAACGGAGATCTGCAGACGCATCTGTACCAGACCACATCGCCTGCGGCACTGCCATGGTCGACGGCCACGCTCCAAATGGCGATCGACATAATCGAAGCGCTCGTGTACACGCACTCGTTTAGTCCGCCGCTTCTCCACCGCGATTTGCGAGCCAAGAATGTACTTTTGGATGAAGAAATGAAGCCCAAGCTGAGCAACTTTGGCAGCGCACGCTTCGCGTCGGAGCAAAACACCATGACGACTGACGGTATTGGCAGTGGTCGGTGGCTCGCACCGGAAGTATTGCGTGGGGAGACCGACTACGACTCGGCGAGCGACATGTACGCGTTTGGCGTACTGCTGAGTGAGTTGGACACGCACGCAGCACCGTACGACGACGCACTGGAAGCCCACGGGATCTCCGAGTCGGCGCTGCTGGAGCGAGTCGCTAGTGGCGAACTGAGACCGTCGTTCTCGACGGACTGTCCGCCGCAGATCCGTGAGCTCGCGACTCGGTGCCTGTCACAGGACGCTAGCGTCCGGCCCACGGCCATGCAGGTCGCGTACGAGCTGCGGCTCCTAGGACGAGAGATGGCGGACGATGGCCAGGAGTAAAACGAGAGGGACTGGAGTGTACGATAGTAATATTAGTTTGAGATCATGCTGGTGTTTAGCGTTCTACGTCGGGATGGATGTGACGGCACCCAAGCTCATGGGCTCCAGGCTCGGGTCCTCGAAGGAAAGCACAGTAGACGCTTGAGTGTCTATACTACTGACATGCACGTCTCCATTGACGTGGAGACGGGCATGTCGGCAGTGCCCCCAGTGTGTCTGTGGGCGGCTAAAATACTGTATTACCGTAAACGGTGTAATGGTTTTACACCAAATCATTTTTCACCGTTCAAAGCCCAAAGGGACACACCCTTCAGTATACCATTTTTCAACTTATACACCCGAAATATACCACTGAAAATCAAAATTCGCGTTTTGTACCAGTTTGGAAGGGTGCGGGCTGTCGCCAATCTAAAAACGAACAAAGTACCACTTCAAATTCCGAAATCCCGTTCATATACCATCTCACATTTGAAAAACCAGAATGTATACCATTCGAGAATAGAATTCTGTAGAATTTGGTTCAGTTGAACATCCACCTCGGTTGCGTCGGGGTGGCGTGGGTTCGAATCCCGCTTCGTGCAAGCTTACGGCACACCTCTCAGTCCATGCAGCAAAAGTGTTAACTGCAATGGGGCTAGGTGTAAGACGGTACTATCAAGTGCACTTCTGACCCGTTAAAACCAGTAAGACCACCTTAACACAGTTCGAAAGAAGGTCCTAGGAAAACTCCGTCTTCGGACAGAAGGGTTGACGGGCTGTGGCTATACGGTAAAAGGGCATTCAGAGGGTTGAGCCAACGGTGAATACGACTGAGTAAATACCGAGGTAGGGACGGAACCGAGAGGAAGACGAGAGAGAGAGAGAAGAGAAGCGGTTCTCTTTTTTTGGCGACAATGGAGTCGGAGGACGACGACAACTACGTGGAAGAGACCGCAAGTTCGTGTGACGACGACTACGTTAGTGCCCATCGCGGCGGCAGCGCGTGCTCGTCTCCAATGGAGGATTCGTCTGGAGCGGAAGACAAGGCCGACACCTTTTTCGAGCAACGAGTTTACGCCAACCGCGACGACATCAAGAACGCCGTGATAGAGTATAACGAGATCCATGGTCGGGCGTTCCAGATCGTATCAAGCGACCACCGCCGCTTCAAGGCCGTCTGTGTCAGTCCCGGCTGCGACTTCGTCGTCGGATTTGCTTTTGGTCGGGTCTTTCGTCCGCCCACGTCGTTTCTGCCTCACTCTTGCGACCGAACGACCGTCGACCTCGACGACCACCACGCACGACGGGCCTCCAAGGCTTCTTACCTTGCCTCGCTGCCTGACGTTCTCAAGTTCGTCGTCGACAACGGCAGGGACGCGCGACCGTCGGCTTTGAAAACCATGCTGGACGCTTCCGGTCGCCAGGTGACCTACAGAAGCTGCGCGGACGCTTGCGCCCGCCTCAAACAAGACCTTTTTGACAGTGACCGCTCCCAGTTTCAGTTCATCCTCTCGTACGTGCACGAACTGAACAAGCGCGGACACCGAGCCGACTTGGAGCTACTCGACGACAAGATTTCCCGCGTGGTCGTCATCTACAAGCAGGGCATTCTGGCCGCACAGGTCTTTGCTGACCGCGGCTTTGCTGTGGACGGCACGTTCATGCGCCACGAGTTTGGTGGCGTTTTGCTGGTCGCGTGTTTGCTGACCAGCAATCGAGAGATCCAGATCGTTGGGGTCGCATGGGTGTCGGGCGAGAACAAGGAAAACTGGTCGTGGTTTCTCAAGGCGCTGTCCAAGGCGACCAAAGTCCCCGGCTTTGTGATATCCGACCGCGACAAGGGCCTCATCCCGGCGATGGAGATCGTTACTCCGACCGTGCCACACTTTGTGTGCCTGCGTCATATGATGGAGAACTTCAACAGCAAGTTCCGCAACAAGGCACTACGAGACGATGCGTGGCGCCTTGGCAAGTCGTTGAGTCAGTCGTCCTACAACCGTCGGGCGGCCGACCTGAAGAAGAAGAACGCGAAGGCGCTCGAGTGGCTCGAGGCGGTGCCCCTATCCAAGTGGTCGGCTGCGCATAGCCCCTGCGCCCGCTTCGGAATGATGACCAGCAACATTGCTGAGTCCGTCAACAACAGCCTACGACCAGCACGAGAGCTGCCTCTGCTGGACTGTCTTATGTTCATCGAGCAATACGTGGGGAAACGGTGGGTTTCTTTCGTCGAGCAGTCGTCGTCGTGGGGACACCTCACTCCGTACGCCCAGAAGAAGTTTATTGACAAGCCTCTTGCAACGACAACCGTTGAGGTTATCCCATCGTCGTCGTCGTCGTTTATCGCTAAGGTCCGAAAGGATGGAGAGCTCGCAGTCGAATACGCCGTCGACCTGGATAAGCCCACCACGCCATGCAGCTGCGGATGTCCCAAGTACATGAAGGCTCCGTGTGCTCATGTGTTATGCTCTCTCAAGTCTGTCAACAAGCTCTCAACGGTGATGGCGTTCTTCGACGACTCGTGGACTACGGAGACGTACCGCCGGGCGTATGATCCGACGGTAAAAATGAGTCCTTATGTGATCAAGTCGGACCTCCTGAGATTCGAAGCCCACAGGCCGCCTCCCGTTCCAAAGAAGCGTGGCCGCCCGAAGAAGAACGCCAAGCGGATTGAGTCTCAACCCGCGTCGCTAGCTCTGAAAAAGAAGGGTTCGTATAAGTGCGGTCGCTGTAAGGGCGAGGGGCATAACAAGCGCTCATGCGACCAGTGAAGGAGTCCGCGTTGGTCTGGTCGAAACCACGATTTTCCTTTTTTGCTGTGGTATATTCCGCGGATTTTTTCGAACTTTGTGAATGAAACATTCTTTTGGTATATTTTCCGTGTTTATTTTGCCGCACCCTTCCAAACTGGTACAAAACGCGAATTTTGATTTTCAGTGGTATATTTCGGGTGTATAAGTTGAAAAATGGTATACTGGAGGGTGAGTCCCAAGCCCAAAATTCAAAAACTGAACTTACCTATCCCTAATCAAATCAACAGGTTCTTACTATGGCACGACCAAATCTGGGTGCACACGACGGTCTCCATTCCCCGTCTTCTCCCGTTCGAGCCCCATCCACCCTTGCGCCCCGATGCGCGTCGCCGTGCCGCTGCCGTTGCTCGTATGGACCGCAGCCGCGCTTGCCGTGGCAAATGCCGCAGGCTCCTGTGATCCGCCGTTCAAGACGCTCTCGTCCGACTGCCGTGGCAACCAGTACAGCCGCGGCACGCTCTGCGTCGTGCTCGACCAGCGCACCGACGCGCCGTCGCCCTGCAAAAAAGGCGCTGTCAACGACCCGTCCCGGCAGTGTGCCGCGTCCACAGGTCTTTCCTGCGATGTCCTCGCCTACGCTGTGCAGTCCGAGACCACGCAGGCGCGGTTCCAGATCCAGTTTGCGGACGACCGGCGCCGTCTCGCGGTACTGGAACGCTCCAGCGACGGGTCTGGCAGCGAGACGATCGACCCGCCCCCATTGCCAGTAGGGTCGCCTACAGGGTCGCCACCTACAGGGTCGCCACCACCAATCCCAACGGCAGTTGAACCAAATCCCACTCGCATTGGCGCACCGACCACACGGCCGCCAACAAGTGATCCGACGCTCCAACCGAGTCCCCCACGAGTTGATGCGCCGACCACAACGCCGCCGCCGGCCGGGCTGCCGACCATCGCCCCAACGGACGGTTCTACGACGGAGCCGCCACTACCCGTGCCGGAACCGGCACCTACGCACGTTGGCGCACCTGTGGTCGTGCCACCGGGCGTTCGTCCCGAGAGCCCGTCCGCCGCTGGTTCGGAAAGCAACGAGTTTGTCGACACCATTGGCGTGCTGAAACTCGACCCGGCGATCACTGAAGTGTACGTTTGGCTGTCTTTTACGTTGTGTCGGTTCATTCCATTTGTTAACCTCTCACTGTTGCTTCATCTCCCGCTTTCAAAGACGCATTACGGGCGGTACGAGCGAGTTCGGGACGCGTGGCAGGGCCGTGACGTTGCACCTCGATCCGCTCATGTTGACGCAGTCGCCCCAAGTCACCTCGCTCTGGATCCACAATTGTGCGATCGGCGAGCAGCTCGCGACCGGCAGCGTGCTCAGCAAGATGCCGGTGGGACTGAACGACCTCATCCTGCGCAATATATTGCTGCGCACCGAGCCAACAGATCTGTCGGCTCTAAAGAACCTCAGAACCCTGTACGTCTTGAGCGCCGTCGTGTCACGACGGTTTCATCAACGCCATATTCGTTCCACTGACAGTCTTTCGTTGTGTCGTCGTAGGCGACTGGAACAGAACTATCTGTCGACTGTCTCGCGTCAGGTCTCCCTGCCGATACTCGGGGCGCTGTACGAGGACAGCACTCTGTTGCTGACGCGTTGGATTGACTGTGAGGGCTGACTGTGGGCGTACTTTCCTACAGGTTTTTGAGCGACAATGAGCTCACTTCGTTCGACGGAAACTTTCCTGAGCTGGAGTCTTTGTAGGTGTTGACTGTTAGTGTGGGTGCTTCAAGCACTCAAGCCATTACCACTTTCTGACGGAGCCTGCTCTGTCAACCTCGTAGGTATCTGAACGACAACAAGCTCGACCGGATTCCCGACGTTGTCTATTCCATGAGTAATTTGGGAGAGTTGTACGTGCTTATTTGTACTGGCCAAGACCGGTGCACCCAAAGGACTGATGACAACGTATCTGTTTTGCTTACTGCTGCTCTAGACAACTCTCCAGTAATCCAATCGCTGCGGTCGTGATCTCAAAAACGCAGTTCGCCTTCCTCACCAGCCTGTTTCTAAAGATCGACAAGCCGCCGTTGACGCCGCCGTCGCCAGTCATTTACGTCCGCGGACCCGTCGACCCCTCACTCTCGCTAGACACCGCTGCGCTCGTTCTGGACGACCCGAGCACGGATTTAAGCGCGGCAGTGGCGGTGACGGTCGGCAAGTTGACGTTGCTGTCCGGGTTCCCTGCGTGGGTATTGTCGGACTCGGCGTTTGCCGTATTCAAAGCCCAGCAAGACGCGATCGCGAAATCCAACCTTGTGCTCGGCGGGGAAGCCCTGCTATCGTACCAGTCGACCGCATCTTCTGCCGCGTCCGAGTTTGCGAGCGTCGCAGGCAGTGGCTCCCGGAGCACGCTCGACCGTGTCGAGTCCATTGCGGATGCGAGTGGAACGAGCCAGGCGTCCAAACGATCCGGAAGCAAAGGACCGCACACGCCGTCGTCGCAAGACTCTCAGGGCTCTACAACGACAAGTGATCCAAGCCACAAGACGCTGATCGTTTCGCTCGTGGTCGTCGCTGTAGTCGCAGCGCTGGCCGTCGCCCTGTTCGTCACTCGCTTTCGACGTCGTCGCAACGCAAAGGCCATGGACAACTCGGCAACGCCAACGATTGCGACTCCACGAGACGGCTCGTCGCGGTCCTCGTACCAATTGACGGGTACCGGTACCGCCAAGTCCGACCATCTCAGTTCCCTCGGCTCGTTTGGTGCGTCGGCCATGGCCATGCAAGATGCCGGTGTGAAGGATCTCTTCTCGTCGAGACGCCTTCGGGTCACCGACGTGGAGGACGTCCGCCCCATCGCGTCCGGCAGCACGGGACTCGTGTGGCTCGTGCGTTTCCGAGGTGGTCGACTCTTGGCGTCCAAGCGTTTGGTCCAAACCCGCTCGCCAAGCCACCAACGTATGGACCGTTTTGTGAACGAAGTTGTGATCGCCGCCGGTCTCGACCACCCAAGCATCATCCACTTGGTGGGCATCGCGTGGACCAACGAGACCGACTTGCAGGCGTTGTACGAGTACATGCCGAACGGCGATCTGCAGACGCATCTGTACCAGAACGCATCGCCCACATCACTGCCGTGGTTGAGTACCAAGCTCCAAATGGCCATCGACATTGTCGAAGCGCTTGTGTACACGCACTCGTTTAGTCCGCCGCTTCTCCACCGCGACTTGCGAGCCAAGAACGTGCTGCTGGATGAAGCGATGAAGCCCAAGCTGAGCCACTTTGGCAGCGCTCGCTTTGCGTCGGAGCAAAACACCATGACAACCGACGGTATTGGCAGTGGTCGGTGGCTCGCACCGGAGGTGCTCCGCGGTGAGACCGACTACGATTCCCCAAGCGACATGTACGCGTTCGGCGTACTGCTGAGTGAGTTGGACACGCACGCTGCGCCGTACGATGGTGCGTGCGATGCCCAGGGTCTTACGCTGGGCGAGACGGCGCTGCTGGAGCTGGTGGTGCGCGGCGTGTTGCGACCGTTGTTCTCGACCGCATGTCCACCACCGATCCAAGCGCTCGCGGGTCGTTGCCTCTCCCAAGATCCTCGTGCTCGTCCCTCTGCGATGCAGGTCGCGTACGAGTTGCGACTGCTCCAAGGCACAGCCCAACGACCAACGGTAGACGGTGTGTAGCGGCATAGCCGAGTACAAACCAGCCCGACCGTGTATCCTAACGCGGTCAGCTGTCAGCGTGAACCATCGCGTCTTGTCTCGACGCGTACGCGGTTGCCGACCCTGGAAAACGTGCGGCACATTGGCGTCGGCGTTCCTGCCACCAGCGCCGACTCGTGATTGGCGCTTCTCCACTGCGACCTGCGAACACAGAAGGTGCTGCTGGACGAAGCGACGAGACCCAACCGGAGCCACTGAGCCACTGGTGGCACCTAGCAGGTCGTGTCCGGCAGTGCGTGTCCGAAGCGCTTCGGGGCGAGACGGACTACGATGCAGCGAAAGTTATCAGAGGGGATGAGTACCGGTACTATTAAAGCAGCACAACAAAGGTCCACTTGGGCATCACGACGACCCAAGCGCATGGGGATACTACCGGTCGTATGAGCGTACGGTTGGCTGTCGTCTTTCAGGGATGCAGTGCGTTGTGATCGCGTACGTCATAGAATCGCGAGCGTGGACACCACGGCACGATCGAGATGGAACTGGCCACCATCAAAGCGCCCTCGCTGACGAACGGTGCAGCGAACCCTTGCTCCCCGTCTGGCGTGCGTTCAGATCTTCCTCATTGCTGAACCCACTGCCGTGTGCGGTGCCATGTGCGTCAGGCTGACGCGTCCCGTCCGACCGGCGGCCGATCGAACGTATTAGTACCTAGGTCCTAGGGGCGTAGTCGGCGACCCGTCGCAAGCCCGGTCCTCACTACAGTACGGTACTAAGTTCACCGTACCGTACTCAATAAACTGAGCCCTACCCTGCGCCGCCCGGATCGTCTCCCGCGCTGACAATGGGTTCAGCTGTGGAAGCCGCTTGCATGTGGCGGGCTGTGGGCGCTGGGTTCAGTTGTGAATCCTCATGAACGCCACCGCTTGAGAAGTCGTCCTTTTTAATGGACGTATGGACCCACTGCACTGTCTGTTTGAGCCTCGGCGTCCGAGAGGAGACCGACCGAACACCGCGGGTTCTCGTCATTCGTAAAGCTTCTGCCACCGTACCACACGCCGCCGCTCCGATGCACCTCGTCGCTCCGATGCACCTCATCGCACCGCTGCTGCTGGTGCTCCTCGCGGTCACGTCGACCGAGAGCGAGCCCGTGTCCGTGCCACGCTGCCACGCGCCGTACAAGACCCTCTCGTCCGACTGTCGCGGTCTCTACGAGCCGAGCACGACCATGGCGACGCTCTGCCTTGTACTGGATCAAAGCGTTGGGGATCAACCGTCGCCCTGCGAGACCGGTGCCCTGGAAAATAGACTCACACAGCAGTGCGCAGCGTTCGCGGGGCAGCCGTGCGCCGTGCTCGCGTACGCTGTCCAAC